>JBBGZY010002706.1:0-221464 GCA_037952925.1 Lithobates clamitans
AATGAAAACTTAATTCTTAAACAATTTTACCCAATGAATACAGTAAGTACAAATGTTGTATGGCTAGTTTTAAAGATGACAGGACATTCGGGGCTTCGACAGTCCTGGAGCTCTGTGTCCAACAGTCCCTTGTTTTTCTGTTTGCCACTCTAGAACTTATCTAGGGATAAAATCCAAAATGGCCCAGAAAATGTACATTCTGCTGCCAGTAAAAACCACCAATTTAAAAGTTGACCTGAACAAGGTCTTTTTCACGTCTCAAATGAAAAAGGATAAGCACCATTTATCGTAGGATGTGATTTCTGCCTTTTTGTAACATATCAGCCTTTATGTTTAAACCAACCCAACTATAACTATGTATAAATTTACCAGAAAGAGCATAACCATTATACTGAACAAAAGAGAACTGAATCGATAAAGTAAATCAAAAAGGACAAACTAAAACAATCGAAGATGTTATATTATGACATAAAATGCATCTAACAAAAACAAACAGAAAAACTAATCAAATGCCAACACATTCCAAAAAGTCTCTCATATATATATATATATATATATATATATATATATATATATATATATATATATATATATATATATATGAGATGTATATATATAGAATCTATATATAGATATTTCAAATATATATATCTATCTATATCTCAAATATATACACTTCTATCTCATAAATATATATATATATATATATATATATATATATATATATATATATATATATATATATATATATATATATATATATATATATACACATACATATACACACACACACACACACAGTTGTGCTCATAAGTTTATATATCCTGGCAGAATTCATGATTTCTTGGCCATTTTTCAGAAAATATGAATGATAACACAAAAACATTTTTCACTCATGGTTAGTGTTTGGCTAATGCCATTATCAAATGTGGTTGCTCTATTTAAATCATAATCAAAAGAGAAACTACCCAAATTACCCTGATCAAAAGTTTGCATACCCTGGTGATTTTGGCCCGATAACACACACAAGTTGACACAAAGGGGTTTGAATGGCTATTAAAATGTAATCATCCTCACCTGTAATCCGTTTGCTTGTAATTGGTGTGTGTGTTTATAAAAGGTCAATGAGTTTCTGTACTCCTGACAGACCCTTGCATCTTTCATTCAGTGCTGCACTGACATTTCTGGATTCTGAGTCATGGGAAAGCAAAAGAATTGTCAAAGGATCTGCGGGAAAAGGTAGTTTAACTGTATACAAAACAGGAAAGGGATATAAAAAGATATCCAAGGAATTGAGAATGCCAATCAGCAGTGTTCAAACTCTAAGCAAGAAGTGGAAAATGAGGGGTTCTGTTGAAACCAAACCATGGTCTGGTAGACCAACTAAAATTTCAGCCACAACCGCCAGGAAAATTGTTTGGGATGCAAAGAAAAACACAGAAATAACTTCAGGGGAAATACAGGACTCATACCTTTCATCACAGGCCTTGTTGACTACTCTCCAAATGTAGTATATATGGTTGTGGCCAAAAAGCTCAATTTTGGTCTCATCACTCCACATGACTTTGTGCCAGAAGGTTTGAAGCTGGTCTCTGCTGTTTGGCGTATTGTAAGCAGGATACTTTGTGGCATTTGCGTAGTAATGGTTTTCTTCTGGCGACTCGACCATGCAGCCCATCTTTCTTCAAGTGTCTCCTTATTGTACATCTTAAAACAGCCACACCACATGTTTTCAGAGTCCTGTATTTTCACCTGAAGTTCTTTGTGGGTTTTTCTTTGCATCATAAACAATTTTCCTGGCAGTTGTGGCTAAAATTTTGGTTGGTCTACATGACCGTGGTTTGATTTCAACAGAACCCCTCATTTTCCACTTCTTGATTAGAGTTTGAACACTGTTGATTGGAATTCTCATGTCCTTGGATTTCTTTTTATATCCCTTTCCTGTTTTATACAGTGATAATACTGACAGAACAGGGAGACAGTATATATACCCTATTAAGGAGTATCAATGAGATGAAGGGACATGAGTAAAGATTGAAGCATAATCTGGTAGTTGCAAACATGGAAGTAAATGGTTTGCTTTTTTTTTTTTTTTTGCTTTTGAGGTGTGTATGGGTGGGGTTATTTGTGGGAAAGGTTTGTATGTATTGTTGTATTGTGAAAAAACTAATAAAAATTATGTGATAAGAAAAAAAAAAACAAAAAACAACCCAGTGGAAGTATTGTTGCACGCAATACATCTTGTACGATGAGATTTGTAAGACCTTTTGTATTCGTATACATCGGTAACCAACTGAAGTATCATATGACTTATCAGCCATAACGATCATTTTATTGATGCAAACAATCCAATAAACAAAGTTATTTTTAAAAGTGGTTGCATTTCTGGTGAAGTACTCTCAATGTTCCGTGGATATTTTTAATCTTTAATGTATATTTATGAATGGTGGTACAATGTACTAGAACACAATGCCAGCATATGTTGCTTTATTTGGCGTTCTGCAGCTACTAGTTGCATTCCTATTGTGTTCATCTCCTACAAAATTTAAATCCAGAAAAGCAGTGTGTGTTTTGTCAAACTGCCGTAAACACAAAATTCCCCTGGTTGCTGTTGAGGCAAGTCAGAAAACGAACAATCACCTCTGTATATTCCAAAACGGTGCCAGTCCCAATTCCAGACAAACAGCAGGTTTTTAATAATGACCATGCCATAGGATGGAATCATGAATGGGGGTTCTCCTCTCTA
Source organism: Lithobates clamitans (assembly GCA_037952925.1). NCBI lineage: Eukaryota > Metazoa > Chordata > Amphibia > Anura > Ranidae > Lithobates > Lithobates clamitans. The sequence continues at coordinate 2,747 of JBBGZY010002706.1, forward strand.
ATATGTGGTGCTCCTCCTACCAGAGGGGGAGAACACCATGCTCCATAGAAGCTCCACATCTTTGGAGGAACTCATCAGAAAGTAGTTTTACATTGGCAAACACCTCACAATATCCAAATGATCTTCCATAAGCTCTGAGCTATAATTCCTATATTTGACAAAATGGTATTTAATGGCTAGTAATGCTAGAACTTTGGGAACTTGAGGGACAGATAAGTACAAATATTTAATGTCTATAATGCACCAAAGGTTTCAGACTTCCACTGCAATTTATTCATTCGGTTTAATATATGTTAATCTGCTACAGACAGGTTGGAGTAGGGGGTCAACCCACTCCATCTCTCAATAAGGGAGTTAATACCAGCTTTGAGTCTCCCCTCTTCTGATCAGTGGTCCTATGTATTTTCACAAACCTATACAAAACAAAAACAAAAAAAAAGGGACAACCTATCCATGGGCATTTTTTTCTTTAACGGATAAATTGTTTTTATATGAAGATGTTCATATCTTTTTATTCTTTTTCCACTTTACCTGAAGTTTATCAGTAACACTAGACTTGGCTTTGTAATGGATACAATGCCTCAGTCTTTTCCTTTAAAAAAAGCAAATTGAACAAGGCAACTTGATACTGAAAAAATAAATTAAATGCATATCAAACAATTCAGTATTCGTACAAATCATTGGATCTGCCAAATCAAATTGTTTATGTAGTACAATACAAATAAAAAGATTAACATCGAATAAAGTTTTCAGATAATAAATTGCTTTTTTGAATATATGTCACCCTTGCTAGTTTCTTTATTTGTCAAGTGAGATACAGTATTTGGATTAGGCTCATCTTTGAGTCAAAACATGTTGTCGATTCAAGAAGGGTTTATGTTCTGCACATACTGGCAAGAGAATGTACATTTTCTGAACCCATTTGGATTTGACCAGATAAGTACCCTGTGTTTGCATGATAGCCTGTCCAACAATTCTTGGAGGATGACCTTGTTTATTTCCTGGGCGAGTATGATGCATCTGCTGAAGTATACTTCTTGAGAATGTAGAGATGTGCATGTACTACCTTCAGTTCAGTCAATACACACAGTGTCAGCAGTTTAAATACTTTTACATTTTAATATGAAATAAAAATGGTCTTTTTATTAATCTTGAAATGCTGATTACCAGTTTGTAAATTAGACTAATGCAGCCCCATCATCAAAACCGTTTAAGACAGGTTCAAGTGTAGTTCACTGTAAATGACAGCACTCTGGCATTCTGTAACAGTTATTTTGGGGCTACATGGTTATTCACTGCACAGCACTGTTAGGCTGCCATATTCGTGTAGACCTAAATCATCACAAGGCAGCACTACCTGTTCCGGGAGCAAGCCCACTGACAATGCCATGAGAGTAATTCAGTGACCAGAAGCAGAAGGGAGCAGTACATACCTGTGATGTGAAACTCCTACTAGGATCCTGTGAAGCTAGAACAGAATCTCTATAAATTGCCACATAGGCTGAAGTGCTCTGCTGCTTCTAATTTGAAATTATAAGCTAAAAGAAATATTTAGATTTAACATATACTGTAGGTCTGCTTTAAATCAGGACAAACCACATTTGTATGACAAGGAATGCCTCATTGCACTGTAACGGCTTGTTATGCTGGATACATACAAGAAAGGTTTCTCACTTAGGGTGACAGAGGGGGTCATTATTGCATCTAATAATCTACTTCATAGCCTGACTAGCCGATTATGGCCACATGACTCTACGGTAACTAAAAGCTGTGTCTGGCCAGGAAGGCACTCTTTTTAGTTAGTGTCTATATACATCTAGTTTAATGACCACACAGACCAAGATTTTGAGACAGACGCAACATACTGCTTGGTGAAAAACTCTAAGCTTTCTTTTACATTGGTTGTTTATGCATTGCCAGCTACCAGGTCGTGCCTGCAGGCAGACCATTCAAGTCTATAGCATGCAGGTGTGCATTTGGGTTGCTTACCCAAACCCCTGCGTATCAAAACAAAAAACAGTCCATTATATTTCTAAATCAGCTATAGCTGAAGAAAAACCTGTCCCCTGCCAGCAGCTGCAAAGTGGGACCCTTGCTCTCCCTGGAAATATACATGACACATGCACACTTACATATTACACACTGGATGTATGTAACTATGCAATAAAATTCATACCTGGAGTTTGGCTTTAGAAAGAATTGCAATAGTTTTTTTTACTGTGTAAGCCATTGTTCTGATACATACAGAAACATTGTTTGAGGACACTTTTTAGTCCATTGTTTACTTTTAGTTTTCTACTGAACTGGGGGATACTAAATAAAAGGTGGCTCAGTTTAACAGCATTACTCACCACTAAACCCTATGGGTTGGGTTGAGGCATCCAAGTGCAGCCACAAGAACATGTGCCAGGAAAAACCCACAATCTTCCCACAAGAAGACTCCAAAGTCACGTGTTGGTTTATTGCTACATACCAGGTCATTAGCTTCTCTCAATGCTCTTATTGATAACAACTTTAAGTATGACGCAACTTGTCTGGAGCCCGTGAAGCTTCTACAGTTTGTAGTGAGCGCTACTTTAGCCTCACCCTCCTGAGTACAATACAGGATTCTTATTAAATTATGGACCAGCTATGTCTCAAACAGGTGAGGTAATTAAAAACTATTTGTTTTAATACCATCCAATAGTTTACGAAATCTATAACGCTTTTTAAAACAATTCACAGTGCTGTAGAGTTTTGCATGCTTCATGTGAAAACACCCAATTGTGTAAAGGAAAAGCTTATATGGGCAAAGGAAACTTAAAAATATATCTAATTTCTAATATATGTGCATGCACAATTCATTTAGATTATAAACACTTATCATGATCTCATAATGAAAATGTTCGGTATATAAACTGATTTATGCTAAAATCAATATTTAAGTACATAGGCAAAAGTGTTCAGCTCTTTATAGATCTGAATATTTAAAAAGAGGGAGATGTGATGAAAACTATTATCATCCTGCTTCCTGCTTTGAATAAGGTTATATAATCTATGCCATATTTTTACTGCTGTGTTCCCATTGGGGAGAGATTGTCCCTTACTTCCTTGTCCCCGTGACAGTGGTGTTTCCAGTTACAGGGGTCACCTTTTGCAAGCTGGGGCCAGGTTTATATTGCTGTGTGCTCATGCCTGTCCCCTTTCCCCTTCATTTCTTGGTGTCACAAGCAGAAACCTAAAGTGATGAGAAACCTCTTGCAGGCATGCTATTACCAAAAGCAAAAAAATGTCTGGAGTTAAAGCATCCTTTGGCTTAAGACACCAGGTAAAACAGATCAATAGATTATGCAGCAGTATTGCAAAAGTATGAGGAAACTTTCTGCACTCAATTTCATTTGTTACAGTACTTTAATTGAAGTGAGAATCTAGCCAACCAGTTAATTGTGAATATGAAAGGTTAAGATTGTACTTGTCATATTCCTAACACATTTTAGCCACTGTTATTCACACTGTGCGGATGCGGACACTACTAGTCATTGCTGCAGCTTCCCATTCACTTGCCTTCTATATTGCACAATGAATGAGCATTAAGTTGTTGGGATTCTCCCGACAATCTACGTCCCATGTAAATAAACATTTCCTCCCCTAAACGTGTCAAACTGGCAACATTGTGCTAATCAAATAAGTGTGTCTGCGCTAGAAAAATTGTAAAAAAATAGGAACCCATATGTGGAAAAAAAAAATCGAAAAAATAGTGAATGTTGAGAAAAAAAACTATATACTCCAATATATCTAAAACACTAAATTATGATCTGTGGTAAATCTTTAGTGATAAAGTCTACAAAGTATAATGTGCACACACAAAAAAAAAAAAAAAAATTTTATTTTTTTTATTTTTTTGTACCAAAAGTCCAAAGTGCAAACTCTAGCTGAGAAGAGTGCTCACTCTTTCAATAAGGTGATCAATACAGTTCATAGATAAAAATTGTAAAGTGCACAAATATAGTGTCCATCTCCAGTGATATCCATCATGCTCATCCAAAGAGTGAAAAAATATATAACATGCTCCTGTGCTCCTCCAGTGACCCCCAAAAGCATATGCGCTCACCTCAGAGCGTGTGACACAGTACCCAAACTATGTCAAATCACGCTTGGGAGCCACTCCTGGGCTCTAACAGATATGATGACGTTGTCCTCCACTTTGCTCAGTTAACAGCATTCCATTTCATAAAAGAAAAGAAACTCCATAGTGTAACATTGCAAAACAAATGTTTATTCCAAATATAAACTTCCCTCCCAGGGGTACTCACATTGTGTGGGTGCGTGAGTGCACCATGCTAATCAAGGTTTCACTTGTGAGAAAACAACAGCTCTGGTATGGCGTGCGGTGTGGTATCCTCTCGAATCCTCCATATGTTCTTCCGTGCTGACAGCTCCGTCCTGGCCCCTCCCCTACGTGTGTTCGGCACAGGGATCACATGCCTTCATCAGGGGGAGATGATCCCTGCGCCGAACACGCGTAGGGGAGGGGCCAGGACGAGGCTGTCAGCACGGAGGAACATACGAGAGGATACCACACCGCACGCCATACCAGAGCTGTTTTCTCACAAGTGAAACCTTGATTAGGATGGTGCACTCACGCACCCACACAATGTGAGTACCCCTGAGAGGGAAGTTTATATTTGGAATAAACATTTGTTTTGCAATGATACACTATGGAGTTTCTTTTCTTTTATGAAATGGAATGCTGTTAACTGAGCAAAGTGGAGGACAACGTCATCATATCTGTTAGAGCCCAGGAGTGGCTCCCAAGTGTGATTTGACATAGTTTAGGTACTGTGTCACACGCTCTGAGGTGAGCGCATATGCTTTTGGGGGTCACTGGAGGAGCACAGGAGCATGTTATATATTTTTTCACTCTTTAGATGAGCATGATGGATATCACTGGAGATGGACACTATATTTGTGCACTTTACAATTTTTATCTATGAACTGTATTGATCACCTTATTGAAAGAGTGAGCACTCTTCTCAGCTAGAGTTTGCACTTTGGACTTTTGGTAAAAAAAAAAAAATATATATATTTTTTTTTTTTGTGTGTGTGCACATTATACTTTGTAGACTTTATCACTAAAGATTTACCACAGATCATAATTTAATGTTTTAGATATATTGGAGTATATTGTTTTTTTCTCAACATTCACTTTTTTTTCGATTTTTTCACATATTGGTTGCTATTTTATTAGAATTTTTCTAGCGCAGACACACTTATTTGATTAGATTATTTTGCAGGGGTATGAAATGTGATTAGTGTTTGCAGCTGTATCACTAGTGGTTTAATTGGTGGCATTAACCCATCTGTGGCTCGAAAGATCTTCCTATATATTTTGACAACATTGTGCAACAGAATGAAGATCAACTAGATCACAGCACATAACTCCTAGCAAGACAACTTCTTGGCAAGGGACCGTGCAACAGTAATTAAAATGGTGTATCAGGACGCCATATTTCCAGCTTTTAATGATTTTAGTAAATACATAGCTTTTTAAAATTTGACTAGGGTTCAACTTTAGCCATTTGGCTACCTAGGATGTTTTCGGATATATATAATATATATATATATATATATATATATATATATATATATATATATATATATATATATATATTTCTACATTTAGACACTGGCTATGTGCAATCTGTAATGTCTGGGCAGGTACAAAGCCTGTATTCTACCAGAAACCCACCACAATGAGGCTGGCATTCATTTTGTTCCTGGTCCGATTATAGGATGGGTGAGAAATAACTCCGGTTTATTGATCCTCGTGTGGCTATAAATGAACCTGATGTGCTCAGTCCTGAGTACAAATATAGTTTGTTTGATACTGGGTGAGGAGCTCAGGAACTCTGTGTCCATCTGCTGCACACAGGGAAGACATCAAGGGTCTATTTAGAGTCCTGGTGTCACCATAAATTGGACTGGTTAATTCCTCTGTAATCAAATCACAATCTCACACTATGCACACCAAGCCATATTCACTATGCAAAGATTGAATATATACTTCTAACACCCTATTACAATACACATAATAAAGGTATTCCCTGACCATGAAGTGATTTAGGAATACATTTAGGGGCATCATTTTAGCATTACATTGAATATATAAAGAAATTGAAAGGTTTTAAGTTGGTCATATAAACAGAAAAATTGGTGTATATCGCACTGACATGCAAAAGTATATCAAATAGCAGCCAGCACAACACTAAGACTAGCGTAAATCAAGAGATATGTGAAAGATACATTTTTGTGCCACGCTCAAAAATTTATGATGATATAAATTCTTATCTGTACAGTCTATTATATAATGTGAAATGACGACAAAATAAAAACAGTGCAAAGATGTGAAATTCACACTCAAACTAAAGTCCATGTTCCATCATATAAAGATTTTTAAACCATTAATATAACAGTCCTTGGATAGACATTGAGAACAAATTATATAGCCAGGAAGGGGATTCCACGTGACATCAGTGTTGAAGTGAAGACACAAACAATAGAACCACCATCGGTTAGTGAGGAGGCTTACCGGAGTGAGAGAACTCAAATGGGCATATGCTCAGCGAGTCGACAAGGCATATGGTGTAAACACCAAGGTATAGGACCTCCGTGTCTGGGCACCAGACCAAGATGGAAGATGGTCCGATTGGTTAAGAGAAGTCACAGAGAAGCAATCCTCAGAAGCAGCCAACTTGTCAGACCAAATCCTCTCAAATGTTCAGAATAGCATGACCAAAAAAGAAAATACTCCACATAGTGTGAATCCATATAAACATAGAAATATATTTTAAAAAAATTGTGTCTTTAATATGTTGATTTATTCACACTATGTGGGGTATTTTCTTTTTTGTCATGCTATTCTGAACATTTGAAAGCATTTGGTCTGACAAGCTGGCTGCTTCTGAGGACTGCTTCTCTGTGACATCTCTTGACCAATCGGACATCTTCCATCTTGGTCTGGAGCCCAGACGCAAAGGTCCTATACCTTGGTGTTTACACCATATGCTTTGTCGACTTACTGAGCATATGCCCATTTGAGTCCTCTCACTCCGGTAAGCCTCCTCACTAACCGGTGATGGTTTTATTGTTTGGGTCTTCACTTCAACAATGATGTCACGTGGAATACCCTTTAAGTTGGTTTTACACTAGCAGATTTTTCAAATGAATGCTCATATGAATATCTGTGCAACAATTTAGTTAGGTTGAAAAAAACACAAGTCCATCTGGTTCAACCTATAAAAGGGAAAAAAAAACAAAAAAAACATTCCATCCCATATACACAATACTATACCCACAGTTGATATTTGTACAATAATTCTCCGTGCATTCAATGGCTTGACTATTGTCTGAAAGTACTTCAAATTTTCGTTCACCAGTAACATTTTGGAATGTAATTTCTCGAACGAAACCACATACACTGTTAGAAATTTGTTTGGGAAAAATTCCCAATCCTGCCATTTTGAATTTTCTCATCACTTATCAGATGGTTGATTTGGCCACATGGTTAGAAAATTGAGAAAACGTTCCTAAAAATTGAAAATTTTGAACAAAATTCTTCTAAATGTGTAGCAAGCTTTAGTTAATGTAAATTAACTACAGAGTAAGGATGAGCTCCGGCGTGTTTGCACAGCCCGCCAGGAAGTCGGCACTGCGCTAATCACAGGCAGTGAGACATTTACCCGCTGCATGAGTGCAGAGATAGGGAAATGTCTGATTACCGCAGCGCAGGCTGTGTGAACATGCCGGAGCTCATCCTTACTACAGATTTGCATAACTATTTTCTGATTTAAAAAAAAATGCATACAATTCTAAATGAGCAAAAATTGTTTTCAACTGAAAGATGGTTTCCTATTTTATTAGAAATGTTATAGGTTGTGTTGCGTTTGTGAGCACGTATAACGATTTAGGTCTATGCAGCGATCATGAGATTTACAAGCCAACAGTACCTGCTTTTCCTGCACTTTCAGAAGATATATAGGTGGGGGCACATTACAAGTCTGTATTGTGCATTTATAAATTTGCAAAATTGGTTAGGCCACCTGAGGCAGCAAATGGGTTGAAGTCATTAACACTACACCAGGGCACACTGTAATAGCTTTGACACTTAGGTGACCCAATCTTGTAAAAAAATGTAAACTTTTTTCCCCTGAAAACTATGGTGAACATTGTTCTGGGGATGTGTTCATCTTTCTAGCAAGGCTTACATTTCACCAACAGCTGAGGCTTTCACTGCTCATCTTTACAGCCAAGGGTGCTAAAAAAATACATGACTGGAAAAGGTCACAAGGTAAAACAGAAGACAAGTGGTGTGCAGATGCCAAAGCTGAAAAAGATGTGTGCACTAAAGATATATAGCGGTGCTGCACTAAGGATATAATGTGCAAAGGAAGAAGGAAACAGGAAATAGGTTCCCCAGAAAGCAGGAATGGTGTTGAAAATAAAGCATTACAAGGATCAATAAAATGTCCAGATACATGTGTGAATCCTGGGCACTGACAAAGGTGAAAACTAGCCAGCTCTGAATAAAACTGGTACGGATTAGAACATCCTCTTTGTTTTTTTAAACTGCTGTGTTCTCAGATTTCATTTCATTTTTTTATAGTTCACCAGCACTGGAGTTGCAGTAATGTACATGAACTGTACAACACTTTAGTGGTGTGAAAAAGGTTTAAAACCCTGTCACATTTATATCACTGTCTTTGCCCCCCATAGATATGTTTTTTTTCTGTCACCAGCAGCCAACAGGAAAATCACATTAAAAATATGGCAGAGGTTCTAATTGTTAATCACACACACACAATCCAGAAAAAAAAAAAAGGGCTTGGCTGGCCACTTTAAGAGTTCTCAAAGTTTATGAAGCCCAACTCTGTCCCCCCAGTGGTATTTGATGGGTTTTTTGGTGTCTTCTTGCTGGACACGTGTTGGATCCTCTTTGGCCTTCTCCCAGTGGTGGGCAGTCCTGGTGGTGCAGACAATCGCTAATGTGAAGACATCAGCATTGTTCTCCACATCAATAAACAGTGATTGCATGGCACAGTATTTAAGGGGTGGGGCCGTGATATCCAGCACTCCTAGTGTTTAGTTCCTCATCTAAGAAACATCTATTTTCCCCCATTGAGGAACACTGAGGATATCTTATGGCAAAAGCTACTCTGGCAGTAGAGTCTCAGATAAAAGATGAGCAAATCAGTATTGCAACCAAAGATTTTTCCTGGGTTGGGGGGTGGCCCAGGAGAACAAATAGCTGGAATTTTGCCTTTAAACTTCCCTAGTGCAGTGCCACAGAAGTCTTACCTAGAAATTAACCTAGTATTTTTTGGCATCCATTATTATTATACAGGATTTATATAGTTCCAACAGGTTGTGCAGCACTTTACAAAATGGGGGCAGACAGTACGATTACAAAACAATTCAATACAAGAAGAATCGGAGAGTCCTGCTCGTTAAGAGTTAAACAGTTTATTAGTTAGAAGTAGGATAGTCATCTCTAAAAGGACCGAGATTGGGGTAAGGAGTTCCAGAGGATGGGAAAGGCTCTAGAGAAATATTAGAAGCGAGCATGGAAGGGGTGATGAGGGAGCTAGAGAGGAAGTGGTCTTGTGAGGATTGGAGGGAATGATTTGGTTGATATTTTAAATGATGTAGCAGGGGTCAGATTTGTGGATGGCTTTGTAAGTGGTTAGTATTCTGAATTGCAATTGTTGGGTGCGTGGAAGCCAGTGGAGGGATTGGCTGAGAGGGGTGGCAGACACTGAATGGTTGGTAAGGCGGATGAGACTGGCAGCAGCATTTATAATGGACTGCAGGGGGGATAGACCTTTTAAAAGGTAAGCCAATGAGGAAGGCTGAGTATTCGAGGTGAGAGATAACCATGGAGTGAATTAGAAGCTTTGTGGAGTCGTTGGTTAAGAAGGGGCGAATTTTGGAGATGTTGTGGATATTGATGCAGCATGTTCTGGACAGCAAATTGATGTGGGGCCGACAGAAGAGTTCAGGGTTACACCTAGCACCTTGACATGCGAAGACGGACTGATAATTGCGCCATAAATCTTGACAGAGAAGTCAAGGGAAGAGCCATGTGCTATTACTTGGTTATGCTGTTAGTGAAGTCAACTTTCCCCACGGGCCAACAGATTCTTCTATTTTGAGATATTTTTACCAAATTCTGACATAATCCGCTATCAAAGACCTGACATGCCAGTTACATTTTTTTTAAAAACATTAATTTCAGGGACTTGTTGGACAGGAGGAAACCGGATTGAATTTATAGATATATATGCATTTCTCCTAAACAGTTTTGTCAATCTATAATGCTGCACAACTTTCATCAATATGTCAGTTTTTTTTTAAGGACACGGCAATCATCCAGACCCATACAATGAAAATAATCCAGGGAGTTCATTATTAGCAACCATGAAAAGGTCTGGAGAGTGTGAAAGGGTAATGACAGGCAAGAGTGCTTCAGTTCTATAGTGGTGACAGCACACAGTGCAAACTGGCAATTGTATCACTCTTTGGCAATGTGCACAAACATACAGGTGACTTCAACCAAAACAATGAAGACCCAAATAATGTATCACTCGCAGCCGTTTGACATATTTGCCTTACAGATTAATGCTTTCATACTCACCTCAAAGCAACTCAGACACAACAGAATGCTTTGTATTATGTGAAAGTGCTAGAAATGGGGAAAAAGGTAAAAGACTGAAAATCCAAAGGAAAACTGTACCTTTATTATAAAAATCAGTATCAAAATGAGCCCAGCACACTCTAAAAATCATTAATATAAATTCTATACCCCCCCCCCACCACCACCACAAACAAGATTTTGTAATGGCCTGCTTAACTCTGTTGCTAAAATCAACTAAGATGATGGCCCTTTTCATCATTACAAACTGACCATCCAAGCTTCGTTGAAGGAACGCGTATACAGACAATATTGTCTTATGCACTCTTGCATTCAATGCTGTTAATTGAAGAGCGCAGGGGAGTACTTCCTATGTACTCAATCCTCCACAAGAGCCTGATGTCAATTAGGAGATTTAATAAAACTGGAGCACCTAGAATCTGGTGTAGCTTTGCATATTAACCAATCAGCTTCAAGGTTTTATTGTGAAAACATAATTTAACAGGCCGACGTTGGAAGCGGATTGGTTACTATGCACAGCTGCACCAGATCCTGAGTGCTCCAGTTTTAGAAACCTCCCCCTCTGTGACAATGTGTGTAGCCACCATATTGTCAATTTTAGCAGCATAGTGCAGACCATTGGAAAATTGAGTTTATGTTTAAAACCTGTAAAGCATTTACACTGCTGATTGAATAAGTGTGCTAGGCTCATTACAATATTGTATTTTAAAATAAAGGTGCAGGGGTCCTTTAACCACTTGCCGACCGCCTCACGCAGATATACTGCGGCAGAATGGCACAGGCAGGCAAAGTAACGTATGGGTACGTAACTTGCCTCCCGCGGGCGGGGCCCCCGGTGCCCGAGGCGGTCGGCTTCTGTCCCCGAGCGATCAGAGGTGAGGGGGAGGCCATTCATTCGTGGCCATCCCCTCCTGATCGCTCCCAGCCAATGAGATTCTTCCTCTGCTGCTGTATATTAAACAGCGGCAGAGGAAGTTATGTCAACTCTCCTCGGCTCGGTATTTTCTGTTTTTTTTTTTCTGATTACTGCATTGGTGTCAGTTTGTGACAGTTGGAAGTGGTAGGGCAGTTAGGGTTAGCCCCCTTTAGGTCTAGGATACCCCCCCTAGTAAAGCTTTTACCCCTTGATAACCCCCCGTCACCAGTGTCACTAAGCGGTCGTTTTTCTGATCGCTGTATTAGTGTCACTGGTGACGCTAGTTAGGGAGGTAAATATATAGGTTTGCCATCAGCGTTTTATAGCATCAGGGACCCCCATATACTACCTAATAAAGGTTTTAACCCCTTGATTGCACCCTAGTTAACCCTTTCACCAGTGATCACCGTATAACTGTTATGAGTGACGCTGGTTAGTTAGTTTATTTTTTATAGTGTCAGGGCACCCGCTGTTTATTACCTAATAAAGGTTTAGCCCCCTGATCGCCCGGCGGTGATATAAGTTAGGTTTTAGGGTCAGATAGGGTCTGCGTCGCCCCAGGCAGCGTCAGGTTAGCGCCAGTACCGCTAACACCAACGCACACAGCATACACCTCCCTTAGTGGTATAGTATCTGATCCGATCAGATCTATACTAGCGTCCCCAGCAGTTTAGGGTTCCCAAAAACGCAGTGTTAGCGGGATCAGCCCAGATACCTGCTAGCACCTGCGTTTTGCCTCTCGGCCCAGCCCAGCCCACCCAAGAGCAGTTTCGATCGATCACTGTCACTTCCAAAACACTAAACACATAACTGCAGCGTTCGCAGAGTCAGGCCTGATGCCTGCGATCGATAACAGTTTTTTTGGTAGCGTTTTGGTTAACTGGCAAGCACCAGCGGCCTAGTACACCCCGGTCGTAGTCAAACCAGCACTGCAGTAACACTTGGTGACGTGGCGAGTCCCATAAGTGCAGTTCAAGCTGGTGAGGTGGCAAGCACAAGTAGTGTCCCGCTGCCACCAAGAAGAAGACAAACACAGGCCCGTCATGCCCATAATGCCCATAATGCCCTTCCTGCTGCATTCGCCAATCTCAATTGGGAACCCACCACTTCTGCAGCACCCGTACTTCCCCCATTCACATCCCCAACCAAATGCAGTCGGCTGCATGAGAGGCAATTTCTTTATGTCCTCCCGAGTACCCCTACCCAACGAACCCCCCCAAAAAAGATGTTGTGTCTGCAGCAAGCGCGGATATAGGCGTGACACCCGCAATTATTGTCCCTCCTGTCCTGACAATCCTGGTCTTTGCATTGGTGAATGTTTTGAACGCTACCATACACTAGTTGAGTATTAGTGTAGGGTACAGACTAGGCACACTTTCACAGGGTCTCCCAAGATGGCATCGCATTTTGAGAGACCCGAACCTGGAACCGGTTACAGTTATAAAAGTTACAGTTACAAAAAAAGTGTAAAAAACAAAAAATAAAACAAAAAAATATATGAAATAAAAAAGAATAGTTGTCGTTTTATTGTTCTCTCTCTCTCTCTATTCTCTCTCTATTGTTCTGCTCTTTTTTACTGTATTCTATTCTGCAATGTTTTATTGTTATTATGTTATATCATGTTTGCTTTTCAGGTATGCAATTTTTTATACTTTACTGTTTACTGTGTTTTATTGTTAACCATTTTTTGTTTTCAGGTACGCCATTCAGCTGCAGCGCGGATTTATTTATCTTGACAGCAACAGCGTTTGCTCCCACGATATATAAAGCCGTGACTCCAGTGGAGGTGATATATGCCGAAGCATGGGGGTAGCAGGGGCGGAGGAGCGATTTGCTCCTAACTTTTGGCTCCTAACGGGTGCTGCAGATGCCCCATGCTTCGGCATATATAAATGGTGCATGTATGCCCATCATTAGAAGTGAGTGGATGAAGGGAGGTATTCTAATGGTGGGCATACCCACAATCTCTTTTTTTCGTTCAGATTACAATATATGCCCAACAAGGACCAGCAACGTACTGGTATGTTGCTGGACTGAGTGGTTATACCAGAATGATGCCTGCAGGTTTAGGTATGATCTTGGTATCATTCTTTTCAGCCAGCGGTCGGCTTTCATGAAAAAGCAATCCTAGCGGCTAATTAGCCTCTAGACTGCTTTTACAAGCAGTGGGAGGGAAAGCCCCCCCCCACCGACTTGCATGCTTTTCTCTGGCTCTCCTGTCCCAACAGGGAACCTGAGAATGCAGCTGGTGCTTCAGCCAGCTGACCATAGAGCTGATCAGAGACCAGAGTGGCTCCAAACATCTCTATGACCTTAGACTTAGATTTCGCCGGATGTAAACAGCGCCATTGGGAAATTGGGAAAGCATTTTATCACACCGATCTTGGTGTGGTCAGATGCTTTGAGGGCAGAGGAGAGATCTAGGGTCTAATAGACCCCAATGTTTTCAAAAAGAGTACCTGTCACTACCTATTGCTATCATAGGGGATATTTACATTCCCTGAGATAACAATAAAAATGATAAAAAAATTTAAAAAAATGAAAGTAACAGTTTAAAAATAAGATAAAAAAGAAAAAAAAAACAAAAACAAAAAAAATGCACCCCTGTCCCCCCCTGCTCTCGCGCAAAGGCGAACGCAAGCGTCGGTCTGGTGTCAAATGTAAACAGCAATTGCACCATGCATGTGAGGTATCAACGCGAAGATCAGATCGAGGGCAGTAATTTTAGCAGTAGACCACCTCTGTAAATCTAAAGTGGTAACTTTTAAAGGCTTTTAAAAATGTATTTAGTTTGTCGCCACTGCACGTTTGTGTGCAATTTTAAAGCATGTCATGTTTGGTATCCATGTACTCGGCCTAAGATCATCTTTTTTATTTCATCAAACATTTGGGCAATATAGTGTGTTTTAGTGCATTAAAATGTAAAAAAGTGTGTTTTTTCCCCAAAAAAATGCGTTTGAAAAATCGCTGCGCAAATACTTTGTGAAAAAAAAAAATGAAACACCCACCATTTTAATCTGTAGGGCATGTGCTTTAAAAAAATATATAATGTTTGGGGGTTCAAAGAAATTTTCTTGCAAAAAAAAAAAAAAAGATTTTTTTCATGTAAACAAAAAAAGTGTCAGAAAGTGCTTTGTCTTCAAGTGGTTAGAAGAGTGGGCGATGTGTGACATAAGCTTCTAAATGTTGTGCATAAAATGCCGGGACAGTTCAAAACCCCCCCAAATGACTCCATTTTGGAAAGTAGACACCCCAAGCTATTTGCCGAGAGGCATGTTGAGTCCATGGAATATTTTATATTGTGACACAAGTTGCGGGAAAAAGACAATTTTTTTTTTTTTTTTGCACAAAGTTGTCACTAAATGATATATTGCTCAAACATGCCATGGGAATATGTGAAATTACACCCCAAAATACATTCTGTTGCTTCTCCTGAGTACAGGGATACCACATGTGTGAGACTTTTTGGGAGCCTAGCCGCGTACGAGACCCCAAAAACCAAGCACCGCCTTCAGGCTTTCTAAGGGCGTACATTTTTTATTTCACTCTTCACTGCCCATCACAGTTTCGGAGGCCATGGAATGCCCAGGTGGCACAACCCCCCCCCCCCCAAATGACCCTATTTTGGAAAGTAGACACCCCAAGCTATTTTCTGAGAGGTATAGTGAGTATTTTGCAGACCTCACTTTTTGTCACAAAAAAAAAAAAATTTGTTCTGGTCTTCCTTCATTTTCAAAAACAGATGAGAGCTGCAAAATACTCACCATGCCTCAGCAAATAGCTTGGGGTGTCTACTTTCCAAAATGGGGTAATTTGGGGGGGGGGGGGGGTTTGTACTATCTTGGCATTTTATGGCCTTCGAAACTGTGATAGGTAGTGAGGAGTGAATCAAAAATTTACGCCTTTAGAAATCCTGAAGGGGTGATTGGTTTTTGGGGCCCCGTACGCAGCTAGGCTCCCAAAAAGTGCCACACATGTGGTATCCCCGTACTCAGGAGAAGCAGCTAAATGTATTTTGGGGTGCAATTCCACATATGCAAATGGCCTGTGTGAGCAATATATCATTTAGTGACAACTTTTTGTATTTTTTTTTTTTTTGTCATTATTCAATCACTTGGGACAAAAAAAATAATATTCAATGGGCTCAACATGCCTCTCAGCAATTTCCTTGGGGTGTCTACTTTCCAAAATGGGGTCATTTGTGGGGGTTTTGTGCTGCCCTGCCATTTTAGCACCTCTAGAAATGAGATAGGCAGTCAAACTAAAGCTGTGTAAATTCCAGAAAATGTACCCCAATTTGTAGACGCTATAACTTTTGCGCAAACCAATAAATATACGCTTATTGACATTTTTTTTACCAAAGACATATGGTCAAATACATTTTGGCCTAAATGTATGACTAAAATTGAGTTTATTGGATTTTTTTTAAAAACAAAAAGTAGAAAATATCATTTTTTTTTCAAAATTTTCGGTCTTTATCCATTTATAGCGCAAAAAATAAAAACCACAGAGGTGATCAAATACCATCAAAAGAAAGCTCTATTTGTGGGAAGAAAAGGACGCAAATTTCATTTGGGTACAGCATTGCATGACCGCGCAATTAGCAGTTAAAGCGACGCAGTGCCAAATTGTAAAAAGTGCTCTGGTCAGGAAGGGGGTAAATCCTTCCAGGGTTGAAGTGGTTAAAGCAATATTAAACCTAAAAGCAATTATATTGCAGCTAATTCTTAAATGTGATGGCTGTATTAGTTTCCTTTTTTAATCTTTCTTTCTGCTATTTTTATTTGGTGATCTGACCAATATGTCTGTTTTTCACAAGCTCAAGCTCTCCAGCAGAACGTATCAGTTAACATGAATGAGACAAACCACTTAAAACGGGCAGAGGTGATCAATCGGTTCCCGCCCGGCCTATAGCAAGATGACGCCAGCGAGAACCTGTTGATCCAAGTGGATGATGACTGTTCACTGTACTGGCCCCGCTGCCAGTACCATGTGACTGCTGTAACCAATCACAGCAGGTCACATGACAGTTGTATATGGCTGGCTTCCTTTCAAACCATCTACTGTATACAATTGTGTTGCTAGCTGTGATTGGTCAGTATGATCACATGGTACAGACTGGGTCAATCACAGCCCATCTGTTTTATCTAATTAGCCCTGACCAATCACAGCTAATCACAAAAAAACACATACTAAATGAATACATTTCATTCAGTAAAATGCTTGCATATAGCAATGAAATGATTTGCTCTATGCAAACGTGTAAAATAAAAAAATTAAAAATACTGATCACTTCCCCAGAGTAGTACAATGTTACTATGGTAACATTCTATTGCTCTGATCAAAATGTTAAGAAAAAAATTAAATTTCTTCATTTTCTAAAACTCGCCATGCCTTTTACAAAAAATTTTTGGACTGTCTACTTTCCAAAAAGGGGTCATTTGGGGGTATTTTTACTGTCCCGACATTCTTGGGCCTCAAGAAATGATAGGCCATCAGTACATCAGGATTGATTCATTTTTAGATATACAGTATCACAAAAGTGAGTACACCCCTCACATTTTTGTAAATATATTATATCTTTTTATGTGACAAAACTGAAGAAATGACACTTTGCTACAATGTAACGTAAAGTAGTGAGTGTACAGCTTGTACAATAGTGTAAATTTGCTGTCCCTTCAAGATAACACAAAGCCATTAACTACTTGCCGACCACCCGTCGCAGATGTACTGCGGCAAGGTGCCTCTGCTGTGTAAAATCGCCCGTAGCGGTACGGCACATTTTTAGCACTGATCACTAATAAGGTCACTGGCTCCCAAATAAATCTCAAAAATGTCAGGTAGGTGTCGGATCTGTCCGCCGCAATGTCGCAGTCCCCGCTAAAAATTGCTTATCGCCGCCATTACTAGTAAAAAATAAATAAAAATGCCATAAACCTATCCCCTATTTTATAGGCTCTAACTTTTGCGATCCAATCAGTATACGCTTATTCGGATTTTTTTTTTACCAAAAATATGCATTAGAATACATATTGACCTAAACTGATGAATACATTGTTTTTTCCATATATTTATTTTTTGGATATGTATTATAGCAGAAAGTAAAACATTTTTTTTCAAAATTGGACTGTTTTTTTTTTCTTATAGCAAAATAAATGCACAGAGGTGAATACCACCAAAAGAAAGCTCTATTTTTGGGGAAAAAAGGATGACAATCTTGTTTGGGTACAACGTTGCACGAAGACGCAATTGTCAAGTAACGCAGTGCTGTATCGCAAAAAATGGCCTGGTCATTAAGGGGGTGAATCCTTCTGGGGCTGAAGTGGTTAAAGTCTAAACCGTTGGCAACAAGAGTGAGTACACCCCTAAATGAAAATGTCCAAATTGGGCCTAAAGTGTCAATATTTTGTGTGGCCACCATTATTTCCCAGCACTGCCTTAACCCTCTTGGGCATGGAGTTTATCCACCTTCTGTTTGAGGATGCCCCACAGATGCTCAATAGGGTTTAGGTCTGAAGATATGCTTAGCCAGTCAATCATCTTTACCCTCAGCTTCTTTAGCAAGGCAGTGGACATCTTGGAGGTGTGTTTGGGGTCGTTATGTTGGAATATAGCAATGCGGCCAAGTCTTTGAACTGGGGGATCATGTTCTGCTTCAGTATGTCAGTACATGTTGGCATTCATGGTTCCCTCAATAAACTGAAGCTCTCCAGTGCTGGCAGCACTCATGCAGACCATGACACTCCCACCATCATGCTTGACTGTAGGCAAGACACACTTGTCTTTGTACTCCTCACCTGGTTGCCACCACACACGCTTGACACCATCTAAACCAAATAAGTTTATCTTGGTCTCATCAGACCACAGGACATGGTTCCAGTAATCCATGTCCTTAGTCTGCTTGTATTCAGCAAACTGTTTTCGGGCTTTCTTGTGCATGATCTTGAGAAGACGCTTCCTTCTGGGACAACAGTCCTGCAGACCAATTTGATGCAGTGTGCTGCGTATGGTCTGAGCACTGACAGGCTGACCCCCCACCCCTCTAAGCTCTGCAGTAATGCTGGCAGCACTCATATGTCTATTTCCCAAAGACAACCTCTGGATATGATGCTGAGCATGTGCATTCAACTTCTTTGGGTCGACCATGGTGAGGACTGTTCTGAGTGGAACCTGTCCTGTTAAACCACTGTATGGTCTTGGCCACCGTGCTGCAGCTCAGTTTCAGGTTTTTGGCAATTTTCTTATAGCCTGGGCCAGTGATGACGAACCTATGGCACCTGTGCCACAGCTGGCATGCAGAGCCCTCTCTGTGGGCATGCAAAAGTCCAGGCACACAAAGGCTCCTCACACTTCACTAGGAAGACAAAATGCCCAGTGTCACCGTACTGTCCCGGCATCACACGCCTACTTCCTCTGGATCCCACACAGCACTTTGACTCAGCAGACAACTTTTTGGAGAAAGTGCTGCACCTCCCTCCGCCAAGGAATGAACAGCCAATTGACTGGCATGGGAGGAGGAGAAGTGGGCATTTGTTTGCCTGGGGGGTTGCCTGAGTGCAGCCACTTTGTTTCATTGGTGAGAAAGCCCACAGATGAGGCAGGAGCAGCCGGTGATGAGCCGCGCCACGTGACCAAGTTTTGTGCTTTGGTGATAGCAGGAGAGCTGTGTATGGGCAGAGGGAGAAAGATTGTCTACATGTGTCACTGCACCACTGCCATACCACAGCAAAGGGGGTGGTGAGTTGCAGAGGGGGGACCAGATGTGAGATAGACACTGGCCGAGGCCATCTTTATGTAAAGCAACTCTTTTTTTCAGATCCTGAGAGAGTTCTTTGCCATGAGGTGCCATGTTGAACTTCCAGTGACAAGTAAGAGAGAGTGAGAGCAATAGCATCAAATTTAACACACCCGCTCCCCATTTACACCTGAGACCTTGTAACACTAAGGAGTCACATGATACCGGGGAGGGAAACTAGCTAGTTGGGCCCAATTTAGACATTTTCACTCACTTTTGTTGCCAGCAGTTTAGACATCAATGGCACAGCAAATTTACACTGTTATGCAAGCTATACACTCACTACTTTACATTGTAGCAAAGTGTAATTCATTCAGTGTTGTCACATAAAGATATAAAAAAATATATTTACAAAAATGTGAGCGGTGTACTCACTTTTGTGAGATACTATATATACAGCATAGTTTGTGGACTTTAACTTTCCTACAGACTATACACTGATTTGGGTAATTGTCAAAGAAATGTAGCAGAACAAATTTTGATCTAAATTCATTTAGAAAGATTTATTTGCAAAATGTAACTGAAACAAAGAAAAACGTGTTTAAATTTTCGGTCTTTTCATTTAACAAAAAATTTAAACCCAGTGGTGATTAAAAACCACCAAGTTATTTGTATGAACAAAATGATAAAAAATTTAGTTTGGGTACACTGTCCCCTGACCGTGCAATTTGTCATTCAAACTGACAGCGCTGAAATCTGAAAATTGGCCTGGGCAGGAAGGGGGTAAAAGTGCCCAGTATTAAAGTGGTTAAAATAATCAGCTTTTATTTATTCTTGCAGAAAGGGGAAAAAAAGGTTTGCTGTAACTGATTATAAATCTGTTAATACATTCAACACTACCCTCCTTCCCCCTTCCCCAGACTAACAACGCTGCTGTTAAGCAGAGAGGGGTCCCACCACTCAGGTAGGCGCAGACCAGGGGAGATGAAAGCCAGTGTAGTATTATCCTTCAAGAGGGAAGAGTCCCAGGTGCTGGCTGATGCAAGATGAGGCAGACAAATCGAGGAAAGCTGGAAGCCGCACACCGGTGTAATGATGAATGCTTTTTTTAAAAAGCTGAATCATGTAGAAACACAAAACATAACAGCAGAAGCGTACAAAAGCAGCTGACGCGTTTCACACTACAATGAGTGCTTATTTATAGCTATCCTCGATAACGCTGCTGTTACCTGTGCTCATTGCTCCAGTGTCTCACTAATACTGGAGGTGTGTTTTGGCCAAATAATCAGGTGAAAACAGAGGGGAGAAAAAGCCAAAGAAAAGAAAACAAATGCAGCCACCACATCTAATGATTGATAAGCTGCAACATAGTACATTTTTTGTTTAGAGTCTAATACCGCTCTAAAAATATAGGGCTTACATGCCAGACGAGGGTCTGTTTACAGATTAGCAAAGTAAACTATTTAACGCTGATCTGAAAACAGCCTACAAATTGTTTCATCCACCTATTTGTAAAAGTCCACTGCGACAATAGTTGACATCACATTTTATAATCCTTGATTCAGTGGCAGGAGTCTTGAAAGAACAGTAAGCCCAAGATAAAAAGTCCACATTATTGAAGGAACCAATTACAATATTCATAAATATGTTACAAGGTTAAATATATTTTGCACAATTTAAAATGCTTTATCTTCTATGCAAGAATGTATTTATTACATTCTTCCTCAAGGCGAAGGGATAAGAAGATAATGAAAAGCTGCATCCCTTGTTCCTTTATTCCAAGGGTTTAAAAAACTATCACTGAAGGCCTTTTCATCCTAAAACACGCTGGGCAGGCTGTTCTGGTAACTGCTTTTGTTTAATGCCCCGTACACACGGTTGGACTTTGTTCGGACATTCCGACAACAAAATCCTAGTATTTTTTTTCGACGGATGTTGGCTCAAACTTGTCTTGCATACACACGGTCACACAAAGTTGTCGGAAAATCCAATCGTTCTGAACGCGGTGACGTAAAACACGTACGTCGGGACTATAAACGGGGCAGTAGCCAATAGCTTTCATCTCTTTATTTATTCTGAGCATGCGTGGCACTTTGTCCGTCTGATTTGTGTACACACGATCGGAATTTCGACAACGGATTTTGTTGGAAAATTTTATAGCCTGCTCTCAAACTTTGTGTGTCGGAAAATCCGATGGAAAATGTGTGATGGAGCCTACACACGGTCGGAATTTCCGACAACAAGGTCCTATCACACATTTTCCGTCGGAAAATCCGACCGTTTGTACGGGGCATTAGAAATGAACATAGGCTTGCTATAGGCAAACAGATATTTCACTAAGACTAGGTAGTAAGATATCCCTGATGTGTTGCTACTAACTGCTAAGATTATTTATGAATAAGTGTTTGTGGTGCTTGTGTAGTAAAACTTCAATACTGCTTTACCTGTATACAGGAAAGTAAACACTCATGGAACTCCACGTATGACACCCTACACTGCCTAATCCTCATGCCACAAAGTGAAAACTCAAATGGGCCCATTCCTGCAATGTTCTGGCCCACCATAAAGATAGCAAATGCTCCTACGCTGTCATTTATATGGGTTCTCTTTACAGTTTCTAAAGTATAAAGTCATATTTAGAAGTTTTGAATACAGTACAGAATGGTTAAAACCCCATCAGGGTTTTTTATTTATTCCCTCCTAAGTCTGATCTGTCATGTAGTTCCTTTCACTTGCTCCCCTAGGAGGCACACACAGTAAGTGAGAGCAGGTCTTTTAAAGTAGATGTAAGCCCTCACATACACCCAGTGAACAGCCTCAGATGATACAAGGAGATGAAACAAATCCTCCTACATAAGCTTTACTTGTATATCTGATGTCTTCAGCATCAGATTGTGTTACAAATCTTGTTTCCTCATTCAGCAGTGGGTGGGGAGTCTGGGCATACACTGTGTGTGAGCTGATTGTAGGAAAGGCACACACCCACCTCCACATAGGCAGAGGTACGAAGGAACCTGCAGAGCTGCAATCTGAATAGACAAGTTCTCTGCTAATCTACCTCTAAGCACCCTACCCGACACAAATTTCCAGCTGCTTTTATCTTGTGTGTTGGAGAACTTGTCAGAATTCATCATGCTGATAACAGAGGAACGAAGCAGCAGAAAGACACGGCACCTAGAGCTTTGGTGAGAGATAAGTAAACACTACAGATATATGTGCAATGGTCATATTTCATGAACAGAGTTTACAGCCACTTTAAAGCAAGAAGGGCCATCTCCTCTCAGTTGCCACCAGAACAGGTTAATGCATTGAAAAACATTCCTCCTTACCTTCTGAACCCATTACTGGAGACCATAGTCATCTGGACTAATAAAGAGGGGGAGAGGCCCCAAAAAGGGGGAGAGGTTTAAACTAATCCCCATTCTATTCAAGAATGTCTTTACACATTTCTAAATGTATGCATTGCTAAAAAAGACATTGTATAAACCAGGATTCATACTCAGTTCCTGAAGGTTTAGAATACCCATTTATAGTATTTTTTACAAATGAAAACCCTAATGGGGGAATCAAAGAATTAAGCAGACAGCAGCTGTACATGGCAACCAATCAGCTTCTATATTCAGCTTGTTCAGTTAAGCTTTTAAAATGAAAGATAGAAGCTGGTTTGCCATGTACAGCGGTTTCAAATTCTGGGCGCTATAGTTTACATTTGGGGTTACTTTAACCTCATATGCTAAATAACAGAAAAAGGTCTAAAACTGGGCTATGCTCAACAAGCAGACTAAATGTAATTATCCATGTGGCCACATTCGGCAGTTTAAACCTATTTTTTCCCATATTGTGTGCCCCGTGTGAGCAGAGGAAGTTTATATCCTCAGAGGAATGATCAGGATATCAACAGAACCACCATGCTCCCGGAGCGAGTTATGAAATACGTGCATGGAAATTAAAGGCTATACACCGTACTTAAACAAATGTTTTTCTGCTGTTTTGCAAAATGCTGGGTTTAAAGAGAAAGCATGTGCATTACACACACTAGTGTAATATTTAATATTTTTATAAAATAATAAAAAAAAGACCTCCCTGATGTCAGCTACCACCTCTTCCCAGTCCAAATGCTGACCTCTGAGCCAAGCCAGATGGGACTGGTGGAACAATGTCAAGGAAGTGCTGAAAAGGTGACTTTGGTCTCTGGCAGTTTGTCTGCAGCTAGTTTCTATGTGAAATCTCTGGGGGTTGCTACTTTGCAATTTCTCAGGAATGTCTAATTCTCCTCATCCCTTCAGTTAGTCTCTCTGGAAGGGTCATAGAGGCCTGTGACATCGCCTGAGGGCACTGCCTAAATAAATTAGCATGAGATAACTTTGGACTCCCTTCCAAACAAGAAAATACAAGAGGGAGAATTTCATTAAAAGCAGGGGACGAGGTGATCCAAGTTAATCCCAGCCCAAAGCTGCTGCAGAAATGTTCTGTACTCACATTTTGACTTTTATCCATGTTAGAGAGTTCACGACAAGCACAAAGCCCAGTGTGTAACTTCACTTTCATTAGTCGTCGCACAAGGGGAATACCATTTGTGGGCACTGTTGTGCCTGTGTGCTAGGGTTTGCTTTTTTTGGAAACACTGCAATGTTTGATAGTAGATATATTTGCAGTAATATATAAGTCTAAAGAAAAGCAACAGGTACTCATGCTACTATGCAGATCTTTGTTTCAATGTTGTATATGCACTTAAAATATGACTAGAACACAAACGGCAAAAAATAAAGAAAAAAAAAATTTGCCACAGATATTGCCAGCAGCACAGCCAAATGGAAGACCACTTACTGTACCTCTATAGAATAGCTCTCTCGCTGGTCCTAAACTAAGACTGCTCACTGTCCCCGCTAGTTGAGTAGAAATTTCAAAGATTGGCCAGAAGTCACTAATTTGTTTTCTTAAAGGAGCACACCTCCAGACACAGAATAGATATCTTGGTGTAAGGTTTTCTGAATGCCTACCCATTTACCACTATGACACTGATGTTTACTTTTCTTTGTTGAAATGTTCATTACATTTACATTAGGAGAATGAGCTAAGACTCCTTGGCAGTTGAGCCAGGCAAGGAGCGCTCCAGTCCTAGAAAGCAAAAGGTTGCAAGTTGTAGATACACGTCATCCACGCCACCTATAACTGAAATATCTGTTTGGGCAGACTGGATTACAGACAAACCCGATTACAAATGAATAAATAAATAAATAAAAATAAAGCAGTTAACTTTGTTTTTATGATTTTTTTTTTTTTTTTTAGCTCACTTGTTGCCTGGAACGGTTTGTTAAACCCTTTATAGATGTTTGATATATTAGTTGACAGCTGGTAATATAAGGAGCAAAACACAAGACAATGACCTCCGACAGTCGCTGTCTACAAACATGTTCTTGGAGTTTTTATTTTTGGAACAATATCATTAAAAACAGAGCCAAACTTCACACATTTCCAATTCTTACTATTGTCAGTGAACTCTCCAGACTATCTTTTAGTATCTTATGAACAGAACAGACTCCTTGGGCATTAAGAATCTGGGTCTAATTGAAAAGATTCTCATAGTTTCTAGCAAGTTCCCATGTGAAGTGGCTGCAGCTAAAGCTTGTACATCTGTCTTCTGTATACTAAACAGTGCAGCAGGAGGCTCCAGCACTACATAAGTTAAAAGGGAACTCATATTAAAGTGTCTGCGTTTTATGTGCTTACAAACATATGATGAGCTAACATTACATAGAACTCGTCCCATGACATCCTTTAAGTGAGAAAAAAGGCAATAACTCTTTAAAGAGCAGAGCCAAATGACCGTGGTGGGATATTCCGTCACAGCTGCAAATAGTTTTTATATCTCTTAAAACCAAACATTCAATACCCCTCAGCATACTTGTAGCTATTAAAAATACTAATATTCCCTTTTTAAGTACTAATACACAGGTTGGCTCCAAAACATGGAACATAAATTTATGAACATTATAGATTATATCGTATTCGCTTTTAATGGAAAAGTGAATTTATATTTTGGTGACTAGAAGCTTCTATTGAGCATAAAATAGATAGCTAATCTGGTCTCTTGTGTACATCTCTGATACAGATAAACAGCAGCAAATAATTAACCCTTCCAAAAGCTAATTTTTTAACTTTAAAACTCATCATCAAAAACCAAAAAGCCAAACTCTTTCTAAAGTACACTCTGATGGGTTCCAATTGTCGGGATTATTTGCTCCCCGCCGCACCTAGAGTATGCTGTCCAGTTCTGGGCACCAGTCCTCAGGAAGGACGTACTGGAAATAGAACGAGTTCAAAGAAGGGCAACCAAGTTAAAAGGGTCTGGAGGATATTAGTTATGAGGAAAGGTTAGGAGCACTGAACCTATTCTCTCTGGAGAAGACACGCTTGAGAGGGGATATGATTTCAATATACAAATACCATACTGGTGACCCCACAATAGGGATAAAACTTTTTCGCAGAAGGACATTTAACAAGACTCGTGGCCACTCATTAAAATTAGAAGAAGGGAGGTTTAACCTAAAATTTCGTAGAGGGTTCTTTACTGTAAGAGCGGCAAGGATGTGGAATTCCCTTCCGCAGTCGGTGGTCTCAGCGGGGGGCATCAATAGTTTCAAGAAACTATTAGATAAGTACCTGAACGACCGCAACATACAGGGATATACAATGTAATACGAACATATAATCACACACATAGGTTAGACTTGATGAACGTGCGTCTTTTTTCAACCTCACCTACTATGCAACTATGTAACCTCTTTACTTCCTGCCACTGCAAAAAAGGAACAGAGAGAGACAGACAAAAAGACAATTGGTATAGTAGAGAAGTGTTGGCCAAATTCACCAATATGAGGGTTCTATTGCAGTCAGGGCATTCCTGCCCAAATAACCTTCACTACCTTCAGAGCGCATTCAGAGCACAGAGGAAAAATAGGGAAGGGAAAAAAGTGGAGTCGCAAACAGAAATTAAAATTGACAGAAGTTCAATTCCTTGCTCACACAATGTAAAAAAAAAAAAAAAAAACGTTTTGGCTGCAGTTTGACTTTAAGGAAGAACAGTGTCTGATGACCAGAACAAGCTGTTGGATTCTTCCTCTTAGTAACCTACACTGCAACAGAGATGTGAAGGAGAACTTGAGTACAGTTATAGGCAAAACATAGATTTAACTTTCAACACAGATAAATCAGGTCTGGTGTATTTAAGGGAGGACAAGTAGAAAAGTATTCTCCTCAAGACAAGATATGGTGACTGGCATGCAAAATGGCCATACAGATATTGAGGTTTTAGTATTTATCCTCTTCCTTCTACAATCCTCCTATGGCCACTGTATTGCACTCCTACTCAACTTCTGTCTGGCCTTGCCAACGACCACTAGCATACTCATACTATGGAACCCTTTCCAAAGAGAATGACAAACTGATTTATTAGAAAAGCATGCTCTTTTGCTTAGTTAACAAAGCTTGGATTAGATTTGTGGGTGGGTGGCTTGGATAACCATGCGGTAACAGAACAGAAAGTAAAAAAATGCAATATTTATCACCAGGGTTTTGCTAGCAGTATTGCTCAGATGCAGCGTGGGTGTCCCCCTCCCAGTAGCAGGTTTAGGAGCAGGCCGAAAAGTGGGCCACCACGTCCTTAACGGATGGCTCATCAGCTGCCAGCAGGTTTACCGCTGACAGCTAAATTTAAAAAAACAAAAAAACAAAACAAAACAAAAAAACATGCCGGCAATTTAAAATAAAAATGGTGTTGAGTATTCCAGCAAAATCCATACCAGGTCCTTATCCAACTATGCAGCCTGGCAGGCCAGGAAAAGGGGAGGGGGATAAGCAAGCGCACCCCCCCTCCTGAACTATGCCAGGCCACATGTCCTCAAGATGGGAGGATGTTTTGGGTTGGGGGACTCCACCAGCCAGGAGCATGCTAAATCAGTGATGTCACAAGGAGGCAGGTCACCCGGTGATGTTGCTGAGTGGCCACGCCTCTTCTTTAAGAACTTATTAAGAAATGTCAGACGGCGGAGCTGGGGGGTGGCGTGAATGACAATGGATCTACACCGGGGGGGACATTTTTTTTTTAAATATATAAATATATTTAAATATTATTGTTATTATTATTCAGGATTTATATAGCGCCAACGGTTTACGCAGCGCTTTACAATATAAAAGGGAGACAATACAGTTATACAATACAATAGGATTAAAAGGGCCCTGCTCAGAAGAGCTTACAATCTAATAGGGTGGGGCAGGTGGTACAAAAGGTTGTAACTGTGGGGAATGAGCTGGTGGAAGTGGTAGGAGATTAGTTGGAGACGTGATAGGCTCCAATATATATATATATAAATACTGTATTGTCTTTTTTTGCACCATACATTTTTTTTTTGGGGGGGTGAATAAGTAGGGGTACTATGTACATGGGGAGCGGGATCTGGGGGCTTTCCAGATTCCGAGAAGCCCCCCCCCCGCCCGCAGACCGCCTAGGGTTGTGGGGAAGAGACCCTTGTCCCCATCAACATGGGGACAAGATGATTGGGGGGGGGGGGCAGAGCACTGCCAGAATGCATGCTTGGATAAGGGTCTGGGATAGATTTTGGGGGGACCCCACGTTTTTCACTTTCGGGGTGGGGTTCTCCACAGCTGATGAGTCATCCGTTAAAGACTCGGCGGCTGGCTTCCCGGCCCGCTCCTTAACCAGCTGCTATGCAATAAATTACCGCATAAAAATATGCAGTAAATTCCACATTACCGGTATTTTACCACATGAGCTATTAAACGGCAAATTCTTAGTGAATTGAACATTTGGACGATTGTGCATGTGTTATTTTAACGCATTTTTTCAATCAATATTTCACTCTTAGTGAGATGCCATCATAAATTATCTGTAGTTGTGGCTGTATATATGTCACTTCATTTTCTTCATCTTCATTTTAATAAATATCTAAACAAACATGCACCTGATATGTAGGCTCAAAAAAAAAAAAAAAGGCATCCAAGAGGCGCTGGGACTGAGTTTATACAAAGTAATGAGGGGGCAAAAAAACATTTGAAGAGCCCACTGGCTCAGGTTAGGCTGCTCATGACAAACAAGGCTACAGAGGGTAGCAGGTTACCAGAAAAAAAATGTGCACACGTGGAAGGAGCAGCAGACCAAAAGAAAAAGCGTCCACATTTATTATTACTGTGCTAAAAGACAGCCAAAATGTTTCGGGGGACCATTATCAGCACTTCAGGTAAACATGAGAACCTTGAATGAACTCAAAATAAGGCTTTCCTGCGTGAATCTGTGCAAGAAAGCCAATTGCTGAATTGGAATAAATTCTGGCCAGTAGTATCTGCTTGAGCAGCCCTGGGGATGACTCTCCAATCCCAGATGTAGCCTTATAGGGGGAAATGCATTGGAAGGAGATAGGAGCTGAGACATTACTGTGCTCTGTACTTGGTGGTGTAAGCCATAGTCGGACCCGTTTTTCTACTGCTCATTTTTTTTACTAATTGCTGTAAGTGCATACATTTTATTTAACTATCATTCTTTTTGGACGTACTGCACGATGAGTCATTTTCTTTTTATATATACACAACATGGCCTAATGCTAAGAATAGCTGGCTCAAGGCTCACAACAAGATCTGGTGTGGAGATTGAGGCATCTATGGTTGAACATATGATCTATTTCCACACAGTGTTGATGTACAGCTTGAACCTGGGAGGTTGAAGGAAGCTCTGCAACTTACACGGTTCATAATCTCTTATAATCTAAAAGATCATCGAGATTTGGTAAGAGGCCACCATTTCTACCTTTGAGCACTGGTGGAACACAGAAGCACTTTATTGGATGTCATTATTAAGGAAAACTGGGAACAGTGCACCTTTACGCATCTGCTTGTTTTTAAAAAAAATAGTTTGGACACCATTAGTTTTTGGACATTTATGTTGATATATCACATTGGTGTCTTTGAGACATATTGCACAGTCAATGGAGTAATGAACAATATGGACACTAAGTGACATTTTATGTGGTTGACACTTGTTTAATTTCTGTTTTTATTCACTGTTACTAATTTGAGCAAGATATTTCACAACGTTGATATGATTATCACTGTAGTCACTATTGATAGAGTTTGATATCTTTTAACTGATAGCGCACTTTTATTTTGTTTTTCTATTTTTGTCTACTTTCCAGTATTCAGGGAGTTTTTAAGTGCAGCAGTTTGTTATAAATAATTTTAGCGCAAGGTTGTTTATATATATATATATATATATATATATATATATATATATATATATATATATATATATATATATATATATATATATATATATACATACATACATATATATATATATATATATATATATATATATATATACATACATACATATATATATATATACATACATACATACACACACACACACACACACACATACATACATACATACACACACCCTGGCAGAATTTATGATTTCTTGGCCATTTTTTAGAGAATATGAATGATAACACAAAACATTTATTTCACTCATGGTTAGTGTTTGGCTGAAGCCTTTCATTATCAATCAACTGGGTTTACTCTTTTTAAATCTTTATGACAACAAAAACTACCCAAATGACCCTGATCAAAAGTTTACATACCCTGGTTATTTTGGCCTAACATGCACACAAGTTGACACAAAGGGGTTTGAATGGCTATTAAAAGTAACCATCCTCACCTGTGATCTGTTTGCTTGTAATTAGTGTGTGTGTGTGTAAAAGGTCAATGGGTTTCTGGACTCCTGACAGGCACTTGCTTCTTTCATCAAGTGCTGCACTGACGTTTCTGGATTCTGAGTCATGGGGAAAGCAAAGGAATTGTTAAAGGATCTGCGGGAAAAGGAAGTTGAACTGTATAAAACAGGAAATGGATATAAAAAAGATATTCAAGGAATTAAGAATGCCAATCGGCAGTGTTCAAACTAATCAAGAAGTGGAAAATGAGGGGTTCTGTTGAAACCAAACCACGGTCAGGTAGACCAACTAAAATTTCAGCCACAGCTGCCAGGAAAACGGTTTGGGATGCAAAGAAAAACCCACAAATAACTTCAGGTGAAATACAGGACTCTCTGAAAACATGTGGTGTGGCCGTTTCAAGATGCACAATAAGGAGGCACTTGAAGAAAGATGTGCTGCATGGTCGAGTCACAAGAAAGCCATTACTACGCAAATGCCACAAAGTATCCCGCTTATAATACGCCAAACAGCACAGAGACCAGCCTCAAAGCTTCTGGCACAAAGTCATTTGGAGTGATGAGACCAAAATTGAGCTTTTTGGCCACAACCATAAATGCTACATTTGGAGGGGAGTCAGCAAGGCCTATGATGAAAGGTACGGTGAATCGCTGATGTTTTGGGGATGTGTGAGCTACAAAAGGCACAGGAAATTTGGTCAAAATCGTTTGCAAGATGAATGCAGTATGTTCTCAAAAAATACTGGAGGAACATTTGCATTCATCAGCCAGGAAGCTGCGCATGGGACATACTTGGACATTCCAACATGACAATGATCCCAAACACAAGGTCAAGTCGACCTGTCATTGGCTACAGCAGAATAAAGTGAAGGTTCTGGAGTGGCCATCTCAGTCTCCTGACCTCAATATCATTGAGCCACTCTGGGAAGATCTCAAAAACGTGCAGTTCATGCGAGACAGCCCAAGAATTTACAGGAACTGGAGGCTTTTTGCCAAGAGGAATGGGAAGCTTAACCATCTGAGAAGATAAAGAGCCTCATCCACAAATACCACAAAAGACTTCAAGCTGTCATTGATGTTAAAGGGGGCAATACACAGCATTAAGAACTGTGGTATGTAAACTTTTAATCAGGGTAATTTAAGCAGTTTCTTTTGCCATGATTTAAAAAGTAAACACAGTTAATTGATAATAAATGGCTTCAGCCAAACACTAACCACGAGTGTGAGAAAAGTTTTTGTGTTATCAATCATATTCTCTGAAAAATGGCCAAGAAATCAAATTCTGCCAGGGTATGTAAACTTATGATCACAACTGTAAAGCCTTGGGGAGGAGGAAGTTCCTATGATTCCTGAAACACGTTGGCTGTCTTTTAGCACAATACCAATAAATTAATTAGGACACTAACCTTTAACCTGGCAGTCCTTGTATGCAAGTTTTTTTTCTCTGATGCACCTGATATGGGCAGAGCTGCAGCCACATGGGTAAAACATGGCTGTCCAACCTGCTGCCCTCCAGCTGTTGCAGAACTACAAGTTCTATCATTTCTCTGCCTTTAGGAGACATGCTTGCAACTCTCAGCCTATATAATAGCTATGCAATACAGAAAAAAAACCTAGTATTTGATGCCGTCAAGTAATTCTTTTCAAGTAATATGCATGCTGCAGTGTTGGCTAATGTTGTAGAAAGATTAAGTCCAATAGGCCTTTAACACTAAAGCCTTAGACCTTGTAAACACGGGCACCTAAGCAACATAAATTACAATATTCTTCTCCCACCTTGAAAGCCCAGGTACAACATGAAGCCTCCCCATATACATACATGAATAGCTCTGCATGGCTCTACTGAGGTATTTTCCGAGGCTTGCATAAACACAAGTATAGCATACAGGCGTATGCAAAAAAAAAGTTCTCTTTTTGAATACACCCATAAAATATACTCATGTTTATGGGAGCACTGGCATAAACCCCAGTAATGGGGTCCGTTACGGGGCCGAGTCATGCATACAATGTTTGCAAACAATGTTATAACAAAAGGCAACATTCTAAAACAAATTGGATGACTGAACTTGCAAACAAGGGGGCTGGCATTTTCAGACCTTACCTGTCTTGTCAAATTAAGGCCCCTTTCACACTTGTACGACTTGAAAGTCACACAACTTGAAGCAATGCCTGTGTAATCTTGGTTTATGAATCTCAAGTCGTATCAAAGACCAAAGTAGTGCAGAGACTACTTTGAACAGTACTCATTGGAAAACACGGGGTACGATTTGTCATGCATCTTTGTAGTCCCAAGTCGCACAAGTGTGAAAGGGGTTCAAGCCCAATTTGACCTGTTAGGCAACCTAGATCTCATGTTTACAAAATAAATGAAACAAAGTTATTTTACCACTGGCACTGAACACAAATACTTTTAGAAATAATCTGTCTTTAAGCCCTGGTTCACATAGTTGCGATTTTGAAATCGCACTACTTCACTTGAAGTAGCGCAATGTCAAAATAGCAAGGTCAGCACCATTTTAGGTGCTTCTTGGTAGACATCTGTGTGGCTTCATGCATAGATGTCTATTGAAGCCGCACCTGAAATTGGCAATAGTACAGAAACTACTTTTGCAAATCGGAGCGGCGCACTAATTGGAACAGTGCCATTGCTTTCAATAGGCTGCGACTTGTCATGCGATTTGATCTCTCAAATCGCATGATAAATCGCTCCAATGTGAACCTAGGCCAATTCTAATAATCAGATCTGACAGAAACAAACTTAAACCTGCTATTACAGAAGCTTGCTAAAGGGAAAATGTATCCCCTAGACCAGTGTTTCTCAACTCCAGTCCTCAAGGCGCACCAACAGGTCATGTTTTCAGGATTTCCACTATTTTGCACAGGTGATTTGATCAGTTTCACTGCCTTAGTAATTACCACAGCCTTTTCATCTGAGGGAAATCCTGAAAACATGACCTGTTGGTGCGCCTTGAGGACTGGAGTTGAGAAACACTGCCCTAGACAGCATCATCTGCCTAGATTTCTGCACTGAAAAGGATGGGGAAAGAGGTCATGCATGAGAAAATCATCAATTCTCTTGCAGTAAAAAAAATGGCTAAGAAAAAAAATGATATTATATATCCTACCAACTCCATACAAAACTCCAGCCTGAATGATGAACGTGGTGGAATTAAAAGCTTTAAACCTGTTAGAAAAGTAATATTAAGTTAGCTGTAAATATAGTTGAAATAATCCAGACAGTTTTATGATCCCAGTCCCTGAAATGGAGGGTGCTGAATTCTTTCCTAGGTAATGGTGGTAAGCACAGCTAACAGATGGAAGAGTTGAATGGAAATTTCAATAAAGCAGTCCACAAAGAAGTGTTTGTGAGTATAGGGGTTCTCCCTCTCTCTCTCGCTACGAAAAAAGGGAGAAATGGAACGTTGTTTTATTTTGATAGCGTGCCAGAACAGTGCTGCATTCCTTAAAGAAAAGCATAAAGGATCGAGTTAGACTGGCCTTCTCAACACCTTGGCAAAAGCCCCCTTGGGTCTCATTTTGCTGGGATGACTATTTATATGACAGGTAAGGGAATAATTTTGTGGGATTTGGTTACTCTAGGCCTCTGTGACCCCGGGGTCAAAAGAGCAAATGAAAAAGTGACAATGTAGATAATTGCCCTGTTTAAGATAATGGAATACTGATTGAGGTCAATTATTATAACACCTGAAAGATAAATGAGCTGCCGTTAGAGGCTCAGTGGAGATATAAGAACAAAGAAATCTGTATGCATTTTAAGTAAAGCAGAAATACAGGCATGGGAGGGAACCACACACACGGGAAGAGGATTTCTTTTACCACTCATCTATCATT
Organism: Lithobates clamitans; assembly: GCA_037952925.1. NCBI lineage: Eukaryota > Metazoa > Chordata > Amphibia > Anura > Ranidae > Lithobates > Lithobates clamitans. Next base: position 36,684 of record JBBGZY010002706.1, read on the forward strand.
ACATGAAATTGGGATACAACACTGAAATGATAAGTCACACCTTTCATCCCATGTGTCAGTGATTTATCATACTTCACTTAGTAACCTCACGTGACATCAGCATAACACTACCCACAAACATTTGGAAGCCATCATTTGCTTGAAAACAACCAGAAAGAACACAGATTTATTTTTTTTCACCCAAATGACACTTGAACATTCACTGTAAACTGCATAATCCGTATTATCCCATGCTGTAGAATCAGGTTAAAAATCCAGTGTTAGAATCTCAATGCTATTTGTGGCAGCCATTTGCCTGCATGTCATCTCATGTCAGTAGTTGATGGTGGACCTCAGCTGATAGTTGGATGTTGGGAAATGATCAAATCACTTTGATGTCTTGGCCAGCTTGCAGTTAAATTATACAGAAACCCTAGTGCCAGGCATATTTCACATAAAAATACCCATCAAAAAATTATGTCCAATCCAGACAATATTTGCCATCATAGGTGATTCAGTAAATCAGCAAAGATTTATCCGATGTCTACAGGGAACCAGGACTGAATTATGGGTGGCTGAAATTGATAAACTCTTTTAAAAAGGATAGTTGCCTTGCTACCATGTCATTCCAAAGACTTTAATAATTTCAGATGCACTGAGCTAGAATAAGCATGAACATCAGCGGTTTGACCTTGACTGTCTTTTCTGGATATCTATAATCTGGGACAGTGAAAGATGATTTTGAATCTGTACAAAACTAGGTAATTCGCATTCTTTGAATGAGGTCAGCAATAATGGCCCCCATATTTCTTCAAGTAAAGGTAAAGTAGAACTAAACTTAAAGTTTCTATGGCAGAATGGAAATACAAAAAAAATGCTTCTTCTGACAGTTTTTTTTTTTTTTTTTAATTTTAATTTAAATGTAAACTGTCTGTGGCACATGTGCACAGCAGGGTACACCACAGGTTTTTCCTGGCATCTGTAAAATTCCAGTAATTAAGCCAGATGCTGGGGACAATGTAACGTCTATGCATGCATAGCATGGCAGATATGGAAGACACCACACACAGGAAAAAAAAATGGAAGGAGGCTAGCAGCAACAAAGTAACTAGAGAGATCATGGCTGTTGTATTACTGAAGGGGTCACATTGACAGGTAAATTTATCATAAGGTGCACAAATTATAGCAACAGCCTACCTATCACAAATGGTTTTAGTTCCACTGTAACAGTTTTTGCCTATACTGTTAGGATATTTATGAAAACATCCATTAGAGATCACAAACTAAAATACTACCCACTAAAATCAGGCCCTACGTTATTGCGTTGTATATATCTGTCTAAGGCTAGGCTCACACTGGTGCGATGCGGGAACCACAGCGATTTCTGTGTGGGTCCCCGCATTACATTTGAATCAAAGGCAGTTCACGCTGCTCTCTTTGAACTGCTGCGGGTGTCAATATAAAGTTAATGACAGCACCAAATCGGTTTGCAGAACACTGTAAACTGTGAGATGGGATGAACACCCATGCGATCCCATTCCAGTGCAGAAAAAAAAAAAAAAGGGTCCTGCACCATTTTGGTGCGAATGCGATTTCAGCTATAAAAACTGTATGGCTAAATTTGCATCACATCTAAATGTGTGAACCCAGCCTTACACTGAGATCTTATTGAGAAGAGGATCTAGGAGAGTGATCGCTTCATTGTCCAATAAGGGGAAGAAGGGAGGAATGAATGAGTGACCAAGTTGTACTTAACAGCACTAAAATAAAGTGGGATATAAGGTCTGGTTATGCTTTTTGGTAGTGGTATTAGAACAATACTAAATAATACATTTACAAATAATAAAAATGACAAATAATAACGTTACAAATATTTTAGCAGGCAAGACAGTTGAGTTCAGATCCAAGCTGTAAAATTGTAACTCTAATTACATCACATTCAGGTGTTGTCAACAACCAAACCATGAAATTATACTTTATTTTAAGAGGTAAAGAGTGCAGAAAATGCTAGCCCCAATCAACAAGAAAAAAGGATTTCTAAAAGGCAAAAATGCAAAAGCTGCATTTACAGTTTGACCATGTGATTAACTCTCAGGAAAGCATCTTAATAAACATCAGTATCTAAAAAATGAAGCCTCAATATAATAAAATCCACAAATGACGAAGGAAAATATGCTGTCTAGATTATAAACCTCAAGCCCACGCAGTGACACACAGTATATTCATATAGCTTTCCTTGCAGTGGCTGCCTCAAGCAATACATATGTTCTGAAGAAATAATGGGTTTCTACGGTTAGTTATTTTACAAATACCTTCATTGTTCACATATTTTAGTCGTCCTCACCAGGGGGAAGAGTAAATCAAGTCTTACAAGCCGTAAGACCCACACATGTAGCAAGATGTGCAATACCACACCAGGAGGTGGTCATTAGACATGTCTAAAGAATTATTACCAATATTAAGCTGCCCATCATTTAAAGTAATGTAAGACAAGGTCACTTGGGCCCTTTTTCTCAAACTAGATTTGATGATTCCCACTTACAATAGTTGAATCTATTACATAGATTAAATGAACTAATCAGTTTTGAAATGTAGGGGTTTTACCACCATTACCAAAAGTATAGTTTTAGTTCTGCAAAATCTACTCAGAGTAAGGCTTTATGTACACGGGACGTTGTTTCTCAACCTCTCCTGAACGCTGGAACATCACAGCTAGTAATCCATGTTTAAAAACGTGTCTTTAGCTGCGTTTGCGTTCAGGAGCGTTTACTAAAGATAACCTCAGGAGACCCCCCAAATGATTAGAAAGCACTAAAAACAAGTATTTATTAACCATTTCAGCCATTTTGGGAGAGAACAGTGTGAGTAGCAGCTGATAAAGCCGTGTGCTTGTAGCTAGCCGTTATTTTTTGGTTGGTTTGTTAATATGGATCCCATGATGAGCATGTGTGAGGAAATGCTCCTGATGTTGCTTTTGCTGAGGCTCCTAAGATGTAGAAAATTGTGTCAGCGGACCAGAGTTCGTCGCTACTGGACACATTCATTGATGGCTCAACGCATGTCCACAGGATACTTTTCTAATATGTATGTTCATCTGCGTAATTACCCAGAGAAATGTGTATTGTACAGCATAATTGGCTGACAAGGGGAATATCACATGGTGTATATCAAGCTTGCATACAGTGATAGAGTTTTTGGTGTGTTTTTAGCGTTTTCCAGGCTCAAAAGAAGTAATAAATAAAATGTTTCCCTTTAAAGACGCTACTAGACGAAAACGCGCCTAAATGGGGGGGGGGGGGCGTTAGTGGCCTGTCAGTACTGTATGCACAGTTTTGTTGTGCATACACGGTTTGTTAACAAAGGGTTAAACAATTAAAAAACACCCACCTGCATTGTATGGGGACAGAACCACTATGAGACACTCTGGAAATTCTTAGCATTGAAGTGGATATCTGAAGTGGACAGTGGCTTTAGGGCTTATTCACACAGGAATGCGGTACAGGAAACTCATGTTTTCCACACTGTGCTTAAAACACACTGGGTGTGCAATCTGCTGCGGGTGTCAACATAATCCTAACAACCCAAACGAAGATTGCAAATGCACTGCGTTTGTCTGCCATGGATCGCATGCTTCCGCAGTACCATGTGATCTGGTGCGGTGCATGAACTACTTTTACTTTTAGTTAGGTTTAGTGCGATTTCAGCCCATTCAAATTAATAGGCTGAAAATTGCACAACAGAGTTGCGCAGGAAGGGTGTGAACCATCCCTTAGGCTGGAGATTCTTCTGAGAAGGGGGGGGGGGGTGTTACATTGTTTGTGGAGATTTTTGCTTTATGGGGGGGGTTATCACTTTTTTCACATGATCCTGAACAAAATATTTGTGGTCTTATTTGCTTATTCCCTATTTTAATAAATTTCTTCTGAATGGTAAGCTCAAAGTGCTGGCTCTTGGTCTGTTTTGTATGCAAAAAAGCATACCTAATGGTATAGTTTCTGATGTTAAAAATTATTTGTGCCGAGGTTTAGGTGTGTCTCAGTGTTTTGCTGGTGGCACAGTAACTAAACCATATTTTCTGAGTAGGTGGTCTGTGGCACCTAACTCACACAGCCATTAATGTCTAAAGCGCTGGCAACAAAAGTGAGTACCCCTAAGTGAACATGTCCAAATTGGGCCCAATTAGCCATTTTCCCTCTCCAGTGTCATGTGACTCGTTCGTGTTACAAGGTCTCAGATGTGAATGGGGAGCAGGTTTGTTAAATTTGGTGTAATTGCCCTCACTCTCTCATACTGGTCACTGGAAGCTCAACATGGCATGGCACCTCATGGCAAAGAACTCTGAGGATCTGAAAAAAAGAATTGAGAAAAAGAAACACTAACTAACTAGGTGGGACTTTATATGAGGACATTAAAATGGAATTGTACCTCCATCCCCAATATGTGAATATAAAAAAGGAAAAAGGGTTTGGGACTATGTTCTACTGTATACAATTTGTCACTATGCAAATGATGTGGTCGCAGATACGGTGTATCTACCAGTTATTCTCATTGGTACTATGTTGCGTTACCTTCCCACCTGCATGCCTCATATAAAGTCCCAAACCCTTTTTCCTTTTTTATATTGAAAAAAAGAATTGTTGCTCTACATAAAGATGGCCTAGGCTTTAAGGAGATTGCCAAGACCATCAAACTGAGCTGCAGCATGGTGGCCAAGACCATAAGTGATTTAACAAGACAGGTTCCACTCAGAACAGACCTTGCCATGGTCGACCAAAGAAGTTGAATGCACGTGCTCAGCATCATATCCAGAGGTTGTCTTTGGGAAATAGACATATGAGTGCTGCCAGCATTGCTGCAGAGGTTGAAGGGGTGGGGAGTTAGCCTGTCAGCTCTCAGACCATACGCTGCACACTGCATAAAATTAGTCTGCATCGCTGTCGTCCCAGAAGGAAGCCTCTTCTAAAGATGATGCACAAGAAAGCCCGCAAACAGTTTGCTGAAGACAAGCAGACTAAGGACATGGATTACTGGAACCATGTCCTGTGGTCTGATGAGACCAAGATAAACGTATTTGGTTCAGATGGTGTCAAGCGTGTGTGGCGGCAATCAGGTGAGGAGTACAAAGACAAGTTTGTCTTGCCTACAGTCAAGCATGGTGGTGGGAGTGTCATGGTCTGGGGCTGCTGGCACTGGAGAGCTTCAATTTATTGAGGGAACCATGAATGCCAACATGTACTGCGACATACTGAAGCAGAGCATGATCCCCTCCCTTCAGAGACTGAGACACATTGCAGTATTCCAACATAACGACCCCAAACACACCTCCAAGATGACCACTGCCTTGCTAAAGAAGCTGATAAAGGTGATGGACTGGCCAAGCATGTCTTTAGACCTAAACATCCATGGTGCATCCTCAAACAGAAGGTGGAGGAGCACAAGGGCTCCAACATCCACCAGGTCAGGGAAGTCGTCTTGGAGGAGTGAAAGAGGACTCCAGAGGCAACCTGTGAAGCTCTGGTGAACTCCATGCACAGGAGAGTTAAGGCAGTGCTGGAAAATGATGGCCACACAAAATATTGACACTTTGGGCCCAATTTGGACATTTTCACTTAGGGATGTACTCACTTTTGTTCCCAGTGGTTTAGATTTTAATGGCTGTGTGTTGATTTATTACACTGATATACAAGCTGTACACTTACTACTTTGCATTGTAGCAAAGTGTCATTTCTTCAGTGTTGTCACATATATAATATAATAGATATATAGATATATATATAATAGATATAGATATAATAAAATAGTTACAGAAATGTGAGGGGTGTACTCACTTTTGTGAGATACTGTATATATAAATACACATATACACACACACACACACACACACACACACACACACACACACATACATACATACATATACACACAATTACTAAAAAAACTTCCAGTTAGATGCAGCAAAAGTCAAACAGACATCTGGGAAAGAAGCACACAAACAAAAAAACTTCTACAAAATGTTTAAAAAAGTTGTTTTCCTGAGTATTTTGCTAAACAGAAGTGAGCAGTTTATTCTGAACCCTGTTCCTTCCTGCTACCTTCCCTTTCTGGGCCCTGTGTGTAGGTTCTGAGGTAACTAAAAAGGATACGCCTGCTAAAACATATTTCCTTCAAGTTCCTGATGTATTTAATCGGAATGCGAGAAGCAGAAAAGCAGAACTTTTTTTTTTTTTTGCAGTCTCAAACTTATAAAAGCATCCAGGAATATTTGCAATTTTTAATCTCTATAATCAAAATAGTTTCAAAAATGAAAATTGAATCCAAAATACTTGGAAGGTTTTCAGCCTGGGGTGCTATTCACAGTGTCCACAGAATATATACTCCTCATCAAAGCTGAGTAAGCATGCCAGCTCTAGAGTGTGTTTAATCCAGAGGTGTATCATACCCAGCATGACATAGGATATAGTAGTTTACTTCTGCAAATATTGGCAAGGCTAGGAGTAGACTGCAGCATGTAAGAACCCACCGTTATTAACTCCCAAAACATTTAGAATGGCTATTATTGGGCTGATAGTTACAATCAATCCAAATGTGACAACCATGCAGGTCTAAAAAGTTGAGAAAAGGACACTATTAAGTACTTCCAAGTTTAGGATGCGCTCAATATTAAAGAAATATTTTAGAAAAATCAAACATGGCCTAACACTATTTGCCGATTTCAAGGTGTCTGGCTTGTACCAAGAGCCTACGAAAGACCAATTGCAGGAAACAAAAGCCTGCCAGAGACTGGATGTATGTAACATGCTGACAGAAGATGCTGTGGTATAGTTAACAATGAGAATACACACACAATATTATATAATATATATATATATATATAATGAGAGAGAGAGAGAGAGAGAGAGAGAGAGAGAGAGAGAGAGAGAGAGACACACTATACTACATATACACACACAATTCTTCTGAAGATCACAGCAGATAAATTTGGTTATAATGCTTTACAAGGGTTAATTTCTGTCTTCAAACCATAAAATCCCCTTTGGCACCACAAGGATGTCAGGCTGCATCCAATCCTAATCGTCACCAGGATATGGGGAAAAAAAAAAGACTGCATATCGTGAAATAGAATGGTGACCACTCCTAATCAGGCCAAAATAATACAGGTGGATAAATATTGCTGAAATTCATGATGCCTGGTCAGCTTAAATGTGGCCATTATTAAATAGATATATGTTAGACAACTTCAAAAGCATTGCTTGCCTCCTAAAAGGAACTCTTAGTACTGCCCGGTTGTACACTTGCCCAACAGCTGTATAACACTTGAACTCATGTATCCATGTCCCAGACAAATTTCATGCCTAATTTTGTGAAAATGAACACCAAAGCACTGTCTGCAAGGACAGGTATGATGTAACATTAGTACTAAGAAACCACCATCTGTTTGCAATGTAAAAAAATAACTAAAAGTTTAGTGTTGAGGATAAAAGAAGTTATAAAAGTAGAAGAGAAAAAGGGACTTGTTATAGCAACAAGACAACTTCTAAATTACTATAATACACTCTTTGATGGCAAGTCAGGGTGCCACTGTTGAACTAAAGGGGGTGTGGTCTGTACTGGGTGGCAAAAATCCGGTGGTATTGTGGTCACCCGGCAATTTTTTTTGTGCTTTATAGCGCTGCAGTGTATAAAGTATTTTCATTACAGTGCTGCCACAGGTGTAAACCAGTCATTACTGGGCAACCTGAGCAGGTGCAAAGCGCCACATCCTTTGGCAGGCAGTGCTCTCAGCTTTCGTAAACTTTACAAATTGTGTCATAAGGAATTTTAATAAAGGTTTTTAGGATATAAAAAATAAAAATAAATAAATAATCTGAGTGTGCAATGCCTAGCACATTATGGTGCCCTTTGTACCTACTCAGGCTGTACACTAAGGGGTCTTTTCACACGGCATGATTTAGAAAAATGGGACAGATATCACTTTTGAAGCATCCATGCCCACTCAGTACCCCCCTTACATCAGTCCACTGCTTACACCAGTATCCCCCCTTACATCAGAGTCTCCTTAAAGTGACATTAAGTCCATGTTCACATTGGGCCGATTTGGCATGCAATTTGACATGTCAAATCAGCAGCTATTGCTAGCAATGCCACCGTTAGAATCATTGCGACGCAGACTTTGCAGCGCCGCATTAATTCCCAAAAGTAGTTCCTGTACCAGTTTTGGTGACTGAACCCACACAGATGTCTGTCAAATTGCCCCCGAAGTCGTATTGCATTGTCGGTTCGAAATCGTGTCAAACTCGCATAATTTCAAACCCGCATCGGTGTGAATCTAGGCTAAAGGTTTGGAGATTTTTTTAAACATGTTGTACTTACCTGCTCTGTGCAGTGTTTTTGCACAGAGCAGCCCCGCTGGCAATCCTGGCTCTTTCCCTTGACCAGTGCCCCAATACCAAATCGCTTGCTATGAGGGCACTGATGCATGCTCGCTCCCAAGCCCGGCTCTATGCGTGCATAAGACACAGAGCCGTGGCTCAGCCCTGCCCCCCACTCTCTCCTCATTGGCTCACTGGCTGTGATTGACCGCAGCGGATGCCAATGATGCCTGCTGCTATCTCAACCAAAGAGGAGAGGGTGTCCCGGGACAGCAGAGGTTCTCTTGAACACTGCTTGATCAAGAGGGGGCTCAGGTGAGTATTAGGGGGCTGTATCTATTGACTTCAACACTGGGTATTTTAGTAGTGACTGCAGTGAGAGAATCGGGGAATCACTGGAAGGATGATCTTTAGAAGATGGGGGGTTCTTTTCACTTTGACTTGCTTGGGCAAAACTGACAGTCTCTTTCAAGTGTTACTAAACCCAGTAATATGAAAATAGTTCATCTGCCCCCCCACAGTGGCAGCCCGTCCATAGGGGGAGCATGGGCACCGTCCCCCCCCCTCCAGGCAGTCACATAAGAAAAAAAAAAACTTTTAATACTGGCCCTTTAAAAAAAAAAATACAAAAAAAAACGTCCTTAAGCGCACTGTGTTCGGACGCCGGACACAGTGCACTTATCGGAAGCGTCATGTCTATGCAAATCACAAGATTGCAGACGCGGCGCTTCATTTGCAGGCATTTATCCCGCCTTGCGGCGCTTTCCGAAGTGCCAAGTAGCTTCCGCCCAGCGCTCATAGTATCTACTACTACGGTCGGGTGGTTTGATTGACATCTCAGTTTGATGTCACTTCCCGTTTCCTCTCTCCCATTGCGCCTGGGGGAGAGGAAACAGGAAGTATGAGAGGAGCGGACTCCATCGCTGCTGCCAGTGCCCACACAATTGGAGAGGACACCACACAGCAAGGCAAGTACTGCTGTGCTCCCATAGGAGGGGGAGGGAGGTTTGATGTGACACAGGCAAGGCCGCATTTGGTGGGACACAGGCAAGGCCGCATTTGGTGGGACACAGGCTGGCCGCATTTGGTGGGACACAGGCTGGCCGCATTTGGTGGGACACAGGCTGGCCGCATTTGGTGGGACACAGGCTGGCCGCATTTGGTGGGACACAGGCTGGCCGCATTTGGTGGGACACAGGCTGGCCGCATTTGGTGGGACACAGGCTGGCCGCATTTGGTGGGACACAGGCTGCATGTAAGGACAGATTGTGCTGGGGACACCTGATGGCATCTGGTGGCAGGCAACATGGCTAGTGACACGCTCAGGGCTCCCACTGATTCTGCATTATGGTGAGTTGAATGATTTCATTTTATATTACAATGTAATAATAGAAATAATGCGCTTCAATCATCCTGACACCATAACAACCATGGTGCCGGGACGATTGAAGTGCTTCTGTTTGGAATATCTTTATCTGCCGATTGTTAAACTTTCTAGAATACACATATTTTATATTGTTCTGTAGGATCTGGGCCTGCTGTCCCTCCATTCCTCTCTCCCCATCCCTTATTCGTCTCAGACGCTAACCACACCACCTTAGAGTCACGCCCACTATTTTGCTGAAACCATGCCCATTTTCACTAAGTGGCAGGGGTCAAAAAGGAAGGGCGGGGTCTGGCGCCCCCCATCCTAAAACTTCACCAGCCGCCACTGGTGCCCACAGCTTATAAATCATCTTTTTACATTAAAATAATGCCACTATATACCTTTTTGGATGATCTGTATACCACAGTTACATGATAAACTGAAGTTTCTCCAGTGCTGAGAGTTCAGGAAGGAGGAGATTTCCACTGCAGCCTGTATACACACCCACATGTGTGATGTCAATATCATGTGACCTGGCTATTTCTGAGAACAAGGAAATGTTCTCTACAGCATAAAAGACACAAATGAGCATGTGCAGGTCGGCTACCCTGCCTGCGTTAGCTGGGCTTCCCCAGATAGACAGTGGGAGGGGGGGGGGGGATAAAACAGACTTTTTACACAATGCAGAGGATTAACCCCTCAAGTTTCACGAGTATAACAAGCATGCTATGTTGCATATACAGACTGATTTTACTGTTGTGGGTTTAGTAACACTTTAACACGTGTTATTTTTACTTTAACATGCATTGTGCTAAGGCAACCCATACCAGCATACCACAATGCACATAAAATCAGACATTAACCTTTTTTCAATGCAACATATGTGCATTGTGCGCTGAAATGTCTTGAGATGCGCTGGCAAGGTTTGTTAGGATGCCATTCAAAATGACTTCCTGTTACAGAATAGCTAGGCTGATCCTACATGGCTCCACTGTATGTAGGAACATAGGCCCATCCTCTTTTGCTCGCTTCTGAGATGAATATGGACTATGATGTGTAGTGTGCATAGAGCAGTACCCATGATCACAACGAAGGTGCACTGCTCAAAAAAACTGGAGGGGGGGTCCCAATGAGGGGGTGGTGGTATGGAGAAGAGGTTTGGGAGCTCATGGAGAATGTTACAATGAGGCAGAAATGCACAGTAAGCAACAATTTTACAAAAAATAGATTACAGGACCATTATGCAGCGGATTTCTATCATAAAGCCTAACTCCAGTATTTATTGTTATTTTGAATTCAATGAGGGAAGGTAGAGATCAACTTTCTATCAAGTTTAAATTTCTGTCTGTGCACTCATCGAGATCTTCCCAAGGTGCAGTTTTCTTCAAAACAGGAAGGCATGCATAGATTCATCATTACTTTCCCGTACTTGAACACAGAATCAGAGGTATATGGAAACAGGTGCCCACGTTTCATGCACATGATCTACACAAACACCCCCTAGTTTGAGCTCCACCTAATAAAAGGTTCAAAACTTTGTTCCAAAATGAAATCCATATTAAAGTAGCAATAATTTGCGAAAAAATCCCTAAACATCTATTTTTATGGTTTCTTACATGGTTTTGCTGCCTCAGTGAGCTCTGAAACTTCTCCCCTGTTTGGAAAGAGCAGTGCATGCTAGTTGTGGTCATGTGCACTGCTCTATGCACACTACAGATCCCACAGACAATAGTCTATCTCGGGAGCGGGCAAGAGAAGTTGGTTACATTCCTACATACAGTGGGACCATGGAGAATGAACATAGCCACCCTGTAGCAATTTGGATCACAGCGGCAAAAAAATAAATAAATGAGATTTGGAGGAGGCTTAAAAGAAATCAAAGGTACTTTTTGAGTTAAGAATACATATGTAAATAGATTTTTTTTATGTACTGGAATTTGTCACTTTAATAGATGCATGAAGGAGTAGAAACAATCATTTAGCAAGAACAGTAGTTTGATCAGCCTGGGAGACATCTTAAATATCTGAATAGCCAGCTATATATAAAGTGTTACTTTCTGCAATATTGCAATTCATAGAAAATTCTTTGCTACACATCTGCATGGCAATACAAACATGAAACCTCAGCACAAGAGCTGCAGCTGCAAAATTGTCTGATCTGCTTAATGCAAATTCTAAAGCAAAGTCATGAACATGCAATGCAATCCTTTTGGCAATGGTTAAATCTGAACGCTGGATGAGATTCAAAATAGACACCCCCTTCTCCATATCCTCACCTCTGCCAAAGGTCTGCTTGAAGTCAACAATGCAAAATGTGGGCTGTCTGAGAACTCTGGAATGCCAAGCAGAAGCCTGTGTTAAGGCAAAGCAGAGTAAAAAAAAAAAAGAAGAAAAAAAAAGAAGAGAAAAAAAAAAGTGGCTGAATGAACTTAGTGTTACCTTTTTTCTAACATTAGTCTTCTTTTTCCTGATACTGTCTGAATTTGAAACATCTAATTTAATCCATTGAAGGGCCCAGTCTTCCTTTTATTTCCTGTCTGTACTGGAGCAGTCGCCTGTTTTAATTATGACTTTCTCCAGCTCCTACATGTTGTGTGCTCCAGCTGGCTCACAGCACACTTCCTTGGAAGGTAAAACGGACTAACTGTGCTGATCAGAGACCGATAGGGGCAAAGCCACAGTATTTAATAACACAGCTGATAAAGAGGGTGGCATGACCTTACATAAAATGGTCCAACAAAGTGATTATGTGCAATCAACGTTCATTTAACAGGCAATTTAATATTAGTGGTGACAATGAAGTGAGCAAGTTTGAATTTAATACAGTACCAATGCCAGATTCCCTGAAGATGCAATTTTTAAGACAAATCTGAAAAGGCAAGTATTAGCAAAGAAAATGTAAGCTCATAAGCCTACATGCAAAGTACATACAAGGCAAAGTTGAAAACTTTTCTTTTTTAAAGGAAAAGTAGAATGCACTTTCAGCAAGCTCACATGCTGCTTTATAATTGCCATGTTGGCCATCATTTTACTTTTGAAATTTTTAAAGACTTTCATAATTTGGGTATTTAAATAAACCCATATGGGTGATTAGATATGTTTAGTTAAAATACATCGCCTCTGAAATCCTGATATATACTATATGGCTAAACAGTTGTAAACACACGATCACACCTATTTGAGCTTTTAGGGCATCAGATTTCAAAACTATGGGCATTTTGTATGAAGTTCGCCCCTCTCTGCTGCTATAGCACTCTCCATTCTTCTTTTAAGGCTTTCCACAAAATTTTGAAGTGTCTGTGGAAAGTAGTGCCTTTTCAGCCAAAATAATATTTGTGAGGTCAGGTGTGACACAGCTCACAATTAAAGTTTCAAGTCATCTCAAAGTGGTCAAGTAGGGTCAAGGTCAGGGATGTGTGTAGGCCACTTGAGTGCCTTCACACCAACTCATCAAACAATATCTTTATGGACTAGGTTTCCTTTGGAGGGGTGTCCACATACTTTCAGCCACATATTTTAAGATATCACCCAAATTAGTTTTAAATGAGCTGCTTGACTCAGATTTGAAGCAGCAGTAAAGCTTAGTACCTGTATAGCTCATTAAAGCAATGCTTCATTCCACCTTATAAGTACTGAAATTAAAAGCAATTGTCTCCTATGTACAGGCATACCCCACTTTTAAGTACACAATGGGGTTTATTTACTAAAGCTGGAAAGTGCAAAATCAGGCTCACTTCTGCATAGAAACCAATGAGTTTCCATTTTTTATTACCAAAGCTTAGTTGAACAAGCCAAGGTTAGAAGCTTATTGGTTTCTATGCAGAAGTGAGCTTGATTTTGCACTTTCCAGCTTTAGTAAATAAACCCTATTGTGTACTTAAAAGTGGGGTATGCCTGTATACCTGCATGTATTCTGTATATCAGAGTAAACAAAAGAAAAAAAAAACGAAAGCGATAAAATATTGCTAATTTTACAAATATATTATACAATAGCCGGTGCTGCTAATCTCCCCCCCCCCCCCCCCACCCAAAAAAAAAGAACTCCGAGAGCAGGAGAGCTGTTAAAATAAAAATATAAAAAAAAACAGACTGGAATTTGCTAAAAATGTATATTGAGGAGCCACAATACTTCTGGGAGAATATACCTTGGACAGAAGAGACAAAACTGGAGCCTTCTGGCAAGTTACATCAGCGCTATATTCATATATACGAAAAAAGCTTTTAAAGAAAAGTATACGGTACCTACTGTGAAACATGGAGGCTTGGCTATGTCTCGGATTTGAATCCAATTGAACATCCATGTTACTATTATACAGGATTTTTATATCGCACCAACAGTTTGCACAGCGCTTTACAATATAAAGCGAGACAATACAGCAGCAATACAATTCAATACAAGAGGCTTATGAGGGCCTGGAAGCTTACCATTTAATAGATGTTAAGAGCTTAATTTTTTACCTCAAAGAAGGGGTGATTTTTTTTAAGCTAAAAAGGAAAGGCTTTCTTTCTTGGGGTCAATAATTACTCTTACCCTGAATAACAACCTCAATGAGGATGTCCAAAGAAAACCCCTAAAGAGATGTTCACCCTCCAAGGGCATGTAGAGAAAATACATTTTACATGCAGACCAATTTTTAAAACGGTTCTTCCCACAATTACCGATAGAAGACTCACACAGGAAATAAGATGGCAGATATCCCCCATTTCAATCTACACACTAGTGCAGAACTGTTAGAAAGAACTCTTCTCCACTTTAAAAGGATTAATGTAGAGTAATGCTGGATTTGCTGCCATGAGTGTTGTCCATTCCACTAAAGCTTGATAGGACTAAAATCATGCCTATGGAAGGTTGCAAGGCAGGGCCTGCCAGTGAAAGCAAGGTCTAAGAGCTTGGCTCCAGCAGTTTTGTCTATAGGATCTTTAAATACTGGTGCATCCTCTACACTACAGGGATTGTCAGAATTTGTATTAATAAAGGATACTGCCTGATCTACAGTGGGAACAGCCAACTTCTTGATATAGATTATAATAAAGGCTTCCTCAAATGAGTAACGGAATGTAAAACCTCTATTGAAGAATGTAAGGACTCAAGCAGTGGATAATTTTCCACATTTCGGTATCAGGTCCTTGAAAGAAAGATAACACTGCAAGCCACATGGAACGGTTCATAAATTGAGAACCGAGACTCTTGATTCGGTAGGACTGCTCCTCTTATATTTGTGAATACATGATGCCTCACAGGGGAATTAACTTTTCTCTGAGTCATTTATGAGTTAACTGCTAAAGGCAGGATAGGTTCAAAGGGCCATAGTTGACTGGGTTACTGTAGGTGGCAGCAAGGACTAACAAGGGGTGAACTGCGTGTCTCTTGTAAAAAGGTGCAATCATGTGAATATGCTACCTTATGCTGAAGGTGAGTACACAATGTGGATTGTGCACATGCAAGACACATCATTTAGTGACACAGCACTTAATTCCTCAGCATTTTAACCCTTTTTGTGGAGAAACAGAAAAATGGGAATGAACGTGGTGCCCAACTTTTCTAGAAAATATAGTAGCGCCCAATACTCAGCCCACTCATGAATGAGTCTTTAAAGAATGGGTCGCACCAAAGGCTGTGCCACTGCTCTGGAAAGTGCTTGGCAGCTAACTGTACAAAGAGGTCCAAAAAGACAAACTGAGCCAAGTGCCAGGTGGTCATATAGGCAGGTTGAGTGCAAGCATGTTTTTTCCATGCAGGGAGAACACTTCTTCCAGAACACAAAACCTCAGTCTGTGAAATGTTTCTTTCTTTCTCTGAGGAAGTCACAAATCTACCAGACACCATTATTTTTTTTCCTTTTACATAAGGTAATATAACTACAGTTTAATCTGTTTCGGTAAGCTCTCACAAGACATATACTGTCCGCATAATGTGTAAAGGCTTGACATGACTTCAGGATCCCATATTAGGCAGGAGCTCCACTTGTAAAGGCCAAGATTCACACAAAAAATGCAGTTCAGACACTTTATTACAAACCAAGAGTGAACATTTTTATTGGGCCCCAGAGAAGCAGCTGCGATAATTAGAAAAACACTACAGAGGTGTTGATCAACACTCACTTATTCTTTAACTCTGCTGTGTCAGTAAATCTCATTGAAAGACTTGAATTAACAAGGATGTCTTGCTCTCTTTTACACTCTGTCAGGACTAAGAAGAGAAGGTGACAGTTTTGAATTTCAAATAATTAAAAAAAAATCCAGTCTCAAAAAAGTGTTATTTTTTTTAGCAATATATGTGTGTTTTCAGATATGTAAGAAAATGAGTTTTGCCTTTAAAATATCTCGAACTACAATAACGGAAATGTGTTCACTGTCACACTTCATTTACATTAAAGAGGGCAGACACATAGGGGGTTATTTACTAAAGGCAAATCCACTTTGCGCTACAAGTGCACTGCAATTGCACTTGGAAGTGCAGTCATTGTAGATCCAAGGGGGACATGCAAGGAAAATGAAAAACAGCATTTTGGCTCGCACATGATTGGATGATAAAATCAGCAGAGCTTCCGCTCTTTTCAGATCTGACCCTCAGATTTACAGCGACTGCACTTCCAAGTGCACTTGTAGTGCAAAGTGGATTTGCTTTTCGTAAATAACCCCCATAGTCTCTAGAAGGAACAACCCCAACCTTATACTTACCTTCATTGTGCTCCCACACTGCTCTAATCCTCTGCCAGTAGTCTAAATCCAGCAAACAGCTCATTTGGGACAACCAGTAAAACGAAAATAGTTTAAAAAAAAAAAAAAAAAAAACACGGTCAAACCCTAGTCCAACTTGATTTTACTAACAGTGTCATTTGTGGTCCTTTCCTGAACAGATTAGCTCTGTTCCAGGAAACAGGTCTTATAAAGCAGTGGTCATCAACCCTGTCCTCAGGGCCCACTAACAGGCCAGGTTTGCAAGATAACTGAAATACATCACAGGTGATATCATTTGCTGCTCACTGATTGCAGTATTCTAGTTTGCATCTCCCCAAGGTACTACATAAAACCGGGCCTGTTAGTGGGCCCTGAGAATAGGGTTGAGTACCACTGTTATAGAGTATCTAGCATAAGTTTAAATGGAACTTTAAGAAAATGTTTTAGCAAAATTCCACTTTAAATAATTATATCAGATACACAGTACTGATCTTGTGTAAGGCTGCTGTCACACTGAGGCGCTTTACAGGCGCTATAGCGCTAAAAAATATCACCTGTAAAGCACCTCTCCTCTCACTCCAGTGTGAAAGCCCGAGTACTTTCACACTGGAGAGGTGCGCTGGCAGGACGCTAAAAAAAGTCCTGCAAGCAGCATCTTTGAGTCACTATAGGAGCAGTGTATACACCCCTACCCATAGAAATTAATGGGCAGCTCCGCTTGCGCTTTGCCGGCGCTTTTTTAACCCTTTTTAGGCCGTTAGCGGGGGTTAAAAGTGCTCCGCTAGCGGCCGAAAAGCGCCGCAAAAACTACGGTAAATTGCTGCTAAATTTGTACAGACTTCTACAAAATATGCAGTTTAGACTTTAAGATCATGTGCGGTGTTAAATGCAAAGCCTCCCCTAGGAGCCAAGCAGAGAAGTAAGGGAGAGTGTTTTTTGGGAAGCATGAGACACAAAGAAGAGGATTGGTTTGAAACACAAAAGGACGAGAACATGTGCTGGAGGATTTTGGGAGAAAGCCGTTTGGACGCTGGGCAAAGAACCATGAAGACGGTTCATCAATTGAAAGCCCACATTGAGTAACTGTTTATGTATTGCATACATATTGTACATGCTTATTTTGCTAGAAAGGATAATTAGCTTGTGTATGTTGTAGGCATATTTTTGTAACTATGAATTGTGTTATGCGTGTGAGGTGTATGGGGAAAAAAGAAAGAAAGAAAATGTCCCCATACTGTACATGTGTAATATCTCTCACTCAGAGGTGGTGTAGTGAGCAATTTGACGTCGTGTTTTAAAGATGACTGCCACACAATCAATTGACCATGTGGTTGTGGAGGGAAGTGCAACCATATGTTGCTGACATCATTCACAAAACGACTTGCGAGTGGTTAAGAGGAATGACTACATCCTGTGGTGGTCTCTGGTATACAGGACTATAAACAGAGTCCCTGCCATGGTGGAGGGAGAAGTCTATTTGGAGGGAAGGCTGTTTTGGAGCTGTGGAAAGACCAAGCATGCAGCCAGGATTTATCATTGTCCTGTTCCAGATATCCAGTGTAAGCTGCTGCCAGAGTATTATTTGGCTTTTCTTTGGGATACTGGGAATAGGAGTGTATGTTTAAGTCTTGTTATTTGGTGTAATGTTTATGGTAACTTATGTGTAAGAAACTATGTATTTTTATTTTATGTATTTTGATGTCCAGTAGTTTTGTGCTTTTTATCAAAACTGCTCTTGGTGTGTGTTCACTTTAAATATTCACTAGATATTTGAATGGCTGTCTAGTATACCTTCATTAGAAAATTTAGTTGCTCCCTCATTTGATACAAAGGCGCTCGTGAATACTATATTTTAATGCTTAAAAGACCCTTCTCTACTTACATGGAAAGGTGTCACTGTCCCCACTATACTCATGTGCCTACAAATGATTAATAGCCTCCCGCTATATATATTCACCTATGAGAAGAAGAAGAAGAAGAACAAGAACAAGAAGAACAAGAACAAGAAGAACAAGAACAAGAAGAACAAGAACAAGAAGAACAAGAACAAGAAGAACAAGAACAAGAAGAACAAGAACAAGAAGAACAAGAACAAGAAGAACAAGAACAAGAAGAACAAGAACAAGAAGAACAAGAACAAGAAGAACAAGAACAAGAAGAACAAGAACAAGAAGAACAAGAACAAGAAGAACAAGAACAAGAAGAACAAGAACAAGAAGAACAAGAACAAGAAGAACAAGAACAAGAAGAACAAGAACAAGAAGAACAAGAACAAGAAGAACAAGAACAAGAAGAACAAGAACAAGAAGAACAAGAACAAGAAGAACAAGAACAAGAAGAACAAGAACAAGAAGAACAAGAACAAGAAGAACAAGAACAAGAAGAACAAGAACAAGAAGAACAAGAACAAGAAGAACAAGAACAAGAAGAACAAGAACAAGAAGAACAAGAACAAGAAGAACAAGAACAAGAAGAACAAGAACAAGAAGAACAAGAACAAGAAGAACAAGAACAAGAAGAACAAGAACAAGAAGAACAAGAACAAGAAGAACAAGAAGAACAAGAACAAGAAGAACAAGAAGAACAAGAAGAACAAGAAGAACAAGAAGAACAAGAAGAACAAGAAGAACAAGAAGAACAAGAAGAACAAGAAGAACAAGAAGAACAAGAACAAGAACAAGAAGAAGAAGAAGAAGAAGAAGAAGAAGAAGAAGAAGAAGAAGAAGAAGAAGAAGAAGAAGAAGAAGAAGAAGAAGAAGAAGAAGAAGAAGAAGAAGAAGAAGAAGAAGAAGAAGAAGAAGAAGAAGAAGAAGAAGAAGAAGAAGAAGAAGAAGAAGAAGAAGAAGAAGAAGAAGAGGAGGAGGAGGAGGAGGAGGAGGAGGAGGAGGAGGAGGAGGAGGAGGAGGAGGAGGAGGAGGAGGAGGAGGAGGAGGAAGAGGAAGAGGAAGAGGAAGAGGAAGAGGAAGAGGAAGAGGAAGAGGAGGAGGAGGAGGAGGAGGAGGAGGAGGAGGAGGAGGAGGAGGAGGAGGAGGAGGAGGAGGAGGAGGAGGAGGAGGAGGGAGGAGGAGGAGGAGGGAGGAGGAGAGGGAGGAGGAGGAGAGGGAGGAGGAGGAGAGGGAGGAGGAGGAGAGGGAGGAGGAGAGGGAGGAGGAGAGGGAGGAGGAGAGGGAGGAGGAGAGGGAGGAGGAGAGGGAGGAGGAGAGGGAGGAGGAGAGGGAGGAGGAGGAGGAAGAAGAAGAAGAAGAAGAAGAAAGATACATAGTACTGTATACGGATATGGATAAGCAGTATTGTCAATCCTAGAATAAAATGTTTATGACTCCAGAACACCTGCTTCCTCCACGTTTCTCCTAAATCTGGAAGGTGGAGTTCTGTAGCCAACAGACAGAACTGAGAACAATGTAACTGATAAGTCAGTAGTGCAGAGTAAATTATCAGCACTCTAGATTTCGAACATGGTCAACAGGTATTTTTTGAACTTGCTGAACAGATACATCAAAAAACTTTTAAAAGAGAAAACGGAAGACAGAAGTTCACTGTTGGGCTTAACATACACTTTACCATAAAATGATATACCAGGAGTACTTGACGAACACTAGCCATTACAGAACAGTACCCAATTCAATAAAGCTCACAACCGCGGAAAATGTTAGAAATATTTTTATAAAATAATCACTGCACATAAAAAAAAAAAAAAAAAAAACATTTTTATTTTTCATTAAAAGAAAATATATAGGCTGTCATTGCACTATCCATCTGAGAGGTAAATTTCCTAGCTGCCATGCTGATAGTTTGGCTTCAAGTCTCCCTAATCTGCAAAAAGTGTAGACACAGGGCATTTTGACGTTTCGAAATCATCGCCTAGATGTTTTTTCCAGGTTTGAGAAGTATAGAAGCCAGTCACAACTAAGCAACTAACATTTTAACATGCACTAAAGTAAAAAGGTAGTCTTTCCAGATTCATTTGAACTCCTAATGAAGGACCATCATAGTCACAGAAATCCCAATTCACCTCCACAGTGATCACAAGTGGTAATCCACAGCAAGAGAAGATGAGCAAAGAAGAGCATTTCAGGCGGTAGATAGACATTATAAAATGCAAGTCAGCTAGCCAATCAGGGGAGGGGGGGGGGGGGGTCGGGGATTTGTGTCTGAGTGGACACAGGGAGCTGTGACTCCACTTGGGTGCCCCCATAGCAAGCGGCTTGCTGTGGGGGCACTGAACAAGAGGGAGGGGCCAGGAGCACCGAAGGAGGACCAGAGAAGTGGAGGATCCAGGCTGCTCTGTGCAAATCCACTGCAACTGAGCAAGTAAGTATAACGTGTTTGTTGTTTTTATGGTAAAAAAATTATTAGACTTTACATCACTTTAACTCACCCCACACACAAACTGTTTCTGTTTCAAGTTAATTTGTTCAAGTATCATTTTTAGTAGTAAAAGTAAAGTTCACCAAAAAACATTACTTCTAAAATACACATGAATAAATTACTTTAGATTTTTTTCCTAAATCAGACATTACATAACGTCTGCCCAAAAATTTCTAAAATCAGCTGTATATATAAAAAAAAAAAATGCATAACTAAAACAACGTTTTTATACATCCACAATGTTATATATACGAAGGCCTTTAGCACTATGAGAAGGATTAACCTAACAAAATGTTGTCAAAGTTAAATCAAACAATTTTTGTTAATCTGTATCAAGTTTAAAAGGATTTTATAAGATTATGTGAAATGATTTGGGGGAGGGGTGGGGTTTAAGACAGTAGCCAGGGGGATGCACCCTACTCAGTGATGTTCAGTAATAAATACACTGTCTGGAGACATGTCAAAAATGTCCTGTCACTCTATTCACCAACTGGCTTTACTAAATGTCATGCCTCATAAAACCAGGATTTAAATCTATGGAGAGAAAGCGTTTAATGCTTGCTCCATTCTGCCCCTTAAGGTCATATTACCGACTGGTGAAAACCCAACCAAGAGCACAAAACTGAGCAAACAAACAGTCTCATGCAGAAAGTGTAAAATATCATGGTCCAGGTACTCAAGGTACTGAACAGGCAACTATGAAAGACCCCAGCAGTTTTAACAAGGTCTTTTACCAATAAGAGTTTTATTTGCTTAATAAATTACATTCAAAAGCACAATGGCCAGTACTCACAGCTGTAAAATTGCCAAACCTTGTCACTGGCTGTTCTCTAGCTATAGTCAAATAATGGACAGCTCATGGGTTCCCCCCTCCCTTCAATTCCCTACTGGACTGATCCAGCCATTAGAAAGCATTAAAAACTAACTCTACATGACATTTTATAGAGTTCATAAATTGCCCCAAACAGATGAACTGGTACAGATTTGTAGGCAGAGGCATTAAGAAAAAAAACAAAACAAAAAAAGACAAAAAACAAAACACACGTTAGAAAATTTGTGGCAAATCATCAAGTACAAAAAGTATTATAATTATATATATATATATATATATATATATATATATATATATATATATATATATATATATATATATATATATATATATATATATATATATATATATATATATATATATATATATATATTAGGAATACTTATTGATTTTTCACATTTTCTATTGTGTTTTTTTTTTTTATTATATTTTTTATTACAATGCTATGTTTCAGAGTGACTACACCCCTTATGAATGAGGTCTGTAGCATTATTTTACACCAATAAAGCTTGCACAAAGAAAAAAAAAAAAAAAAAAAAGGTATTTTTTTTTAACCATGTTTTGTCAACCATTTAGTTTTTCTCCATGTTATTACTTTTGTTTTGGCTTGGATAGAAAAGGGACATATAAGCATCACTGAGTGTAATTTTTGCTGTCTGTGCCTCACTGGGGAGATTGAAGACATGTGAGGGAACACCCCATATTAGTTGTCACTGAAACAGGTGTATATATAATATGTGTGGGTATAAGTTTATTTCTACTTCCTGCTATAAAACACATCCAATAAACTTGAGCCAGTGACACCAATAGTGATCAGTGCTAAAAATATTTACACTGTCACTGTACTGACACTGGCTGGGAAGGGGTTAAACATCTAGGGTGATCAAGGGGTTAACTGTGTGCTTATTACTGGATGTGCCGCTTTCACTAAGGGAAGAAACACAGAATCCATCCCTTTCCACTGTCACAACCGAGATCTGCCTTGTTTACATAGGCTGATCTCAGTTCTGTGTGTATTACCGAAGATCGGCGGGTGCCGGAGGACACTGAGTGCCTCGCACCCGCAGATCTGCTTCTGCTGTTTATATCCACAGAAGAAGCTGCGCATCCCCTGCAGGCGGAAGTGCAGAATTTATATTATATTATAATATATATATATATATATATATACACACACACACACATACATACACATACATACATACATACATACATACATACATACATACATACATACATACATACATACATACATACATACATACATACATACATACATACATACATATATATATATATATATATATATATATATATATATATATATATATATATACACATATACACATACACACACCTGGTGAGTTGCCATTCACACAAGATGTGGCAACAGGTTTATCTGGGTTGTCGCACTACTGATGTTGAAATATTCTAAGATTTATATATTTAACAAGCATATTGACCTCTGTAGCTGTGGGGTCCAGTCATCTGAAGGTGATGGCGATTTTACTTTAATTGGAGATCAAGACGACTCACTGCAATTTGTAAATTATGGTTTAGAGCAGGGATCCTCAAACTACGGCCCTCCAGCTGTTGCAGAACTACACGTCCCATGAGGCATTGTAAAACTCTGATATTCACAGACATGACTAGGCATGTTGGGAGATGTAGTTCCTGAACACCTGGAGGGCCGCAGTTTGAAGACCCCTGGTTTAGAGACTTATATATTGGTCTTTATGCAAGCTGCTGTGAATAACACTGGATTTTCTGGACTATACGGTTTTGCACATTTATGTTTGGATTGCTCCTTATTCACTTAAATACAGATATTTAATATTAATAAAAACCTAACAGGGGCTTTAAACTTTTGGCCACAGATACACTTTAAAGTAGACCTAATTCGTTTTTTTAACCAGTTTTAATCAGTGATTTTTTTTTTGTTTTGCTGCCTACCTCACTTTCTGTTCTGGAGACACAACTGGTGATGAGAACACAATCACTGGAGCGGTGTTACCACTGGAAAAATTTCCATAATTTCCAACTCTGAAGTAAACACTGAAGAGTTGAAGTAAACACTGAAGAGTTGGATTTCTCATTATTTTCTAACCTGGTGACATTCAATATGACAAATCAAAAAAGAATGAATGTCACCAGGAGGGTCATAGGAAACAGGATGCAGACACTGTAACTTCTAAAAGTATTAAAACCAGGTACCTAGTATTTTCCAAAATTAAAAGTTAGGTAATGGCAGACATTTTTTTCTCAGTAAGGGCTTGCTTTAAAGTAGACCTATCAATTTAAAAAGGGTCTAAACTTTCCACAGCAATAGAATTGTGCAGCAGTGCTTGCACATAATATATGTTCTAGCATCTTAGAGAACCTAGGTGAATCCCATTTCAAGAG
Organism: Lithobates clamitans; assembly: GCA_037952925.1. Classification (NCBI taxonomy): domain Eukaryota; kingdom Metazoa; phylum Chordata; class Amphibia; order Anura; family Ranidae; genus Lithobates; species Lithobates clamitans. The sequence goes on from JBBGZY010002706.1 coordinate 60,682, forward strand.
TGCCCCACAATGCAAGGTACCCCAACATCCCTGCAAGGGATTGGTGTGTACCCTGTCACCTTTCTACTGGCCACAGTGATTGACAGCTCTACAAGCCAATAGAAAAAGTACGGAAATAGGGAAGGGTGCCCCATGGTTTCTAGCAACAATGCTTGAAAATCATGCTAATGCATGTGCAATGACAAATTATTTCAAAGCATTTAAGTTTGCCAGTACACCAACTTATATTTGTGCACACTACTGAAAATAAAAGTCAAAGCAGCTCTCTGGCCACAGCATACACTTATTTTACATAAGTAGCTTTGTAATAGCACATTACTCCCATCTATCCCTCTTTTGGCAGCAAATAGGTTCTATCTGTCCCCCTCTCCTCCTCAGTTGTCCCTCCTATTGGTCTGATGTATAAATATATATGAAAATATAATATTCATCTACTAAAAGTGTTATTCTGCACTAAACCCCCATCCTAGCTTAGTGCTCTCATTTGAGATTTTGAAAACCGGTATAAAAGAAAAAAATTGTAGGGAAAAAAAATTCTGGGTATAACCAATTGTTAGCATATACATTCTTAATAGCCTATATAACTGTATGCATGTTCATTGTCTAAATACATAGACAATGAACAGGCATCCCTCCTTCATATAATAGTTTGTGCTGCTTTCGGAGATATTTGACAATCCAATACAAAAGTTACTTGAAAATCTCCTTTCAGGTTATAAGATCTACCTGTCTGCTGGCCATCTCTTTCCACAACCTCCTGGATTCCCTGCATGCTTTGCAGCTTCTCCTCTGCCATTTCCATTTTTAAGGACTACATCTGATGGTACCTTGCTGCCTGCAAGCGGATTCCTGTACTGACTCCACCTCCTGAAACTCCTCCTCTCAGCACCTCTGTAGTTCAGAAGTCAGGCCCTGAGAAATGTGTGACACAGCGGCGCCTACTCACAGGGAATAGTGAATAAGTGTCATCAAATTCAAAGTGGTAAGTGCAGAGATTCTTCAAAAAGATTAAAAATTTCAAGATCATTCAAATAAAGGTCTCATATCAATAAATACACCTATGCGAAGGCCGTCTTTGCCCGCATGGGATGCACAGTTGTTCCACACATCCACATGCAGGCAGACCCATTCATGTAAACTAGGATGCAGCGGCTGCACTGACACAGCCACTGGTCCCAATTTGACAATGCACGGTGTACATTCGGGGACACACCTGCACCAACATGGAGGTCAAATTGGGAGTTGGGTGTCCATGCAGCCACTGCATCCCAATTGACATGAATGGGACTAGCTGTACATGGCTGCACGGAACAGCTGTGCATCCCATGCAGGCAAAACATGGCCTCACACATGGGTACACATTAATAAGGCTTTAATGCCTATTAGGAGCAGGCTAGAAATAATTGCATTCTATGCATTAAAAAAAAAAAAAAGCCTTCCGTGTGTAGCAGCCCCACTTAGCCCCCCTAATACTTACCTGAGCCCCATCTCTGTCTAGTGATGTCCACAAGTGCCTCAGCCATCCGGGATGCTTTATCCTGATTGGCTGAGACACAGCAGCAACGCCATTGGCTCCCGCTGCTGTCAAACTCTGTTAGCCCATCAGGAGAGAGAGGGGGTGGGGACAAATGGCACCTCAGTGTCTGAATGGAGGGAGGGGCCAGGAGCACCGAAGAGGGACCTGAGAAGACTCAACTCCACAGACGTGGTAAATATACAGGCAGTCCTCGAGTTACGAACACAATAGAGACTATAGGTTTGTTCGTAAGTCGAAGTTGTTCGTAAGTCGCAACACTGCATTTGTAAGTGTGACTTACGGTCGGAACACTGCATTCGTAAGTGTAACTGCTGCCTGTGCATGGATGTGGGATGTTCCGGGTGCTTGTTATGTTATCTGGGGTGTAGTATGGCAGTGTGGGATGTGTTCGGAAGTGCTAGAAAGGTATCCAGCGTTTGAGGCCGTTCGTAAGTAGGAGTCGTTCGTAACTCGGGGACTGCCTGTAATAGGTTTGTTATTTTAATATAAAAAAATAAATGAAAAAAAATACTTTACAATCAGTTTAATATTATTTTACATTTTTACCATAGATACACTTTCAATGTGGAAGATGCCAGTGAAGCAAAACCAATTAAAACTATAGCTTTAGTAAGTATAAAGAATTCTGTTCTTCCAAAAAGCAATTCAGCGTAGTAATTTCAAACACATCTACAAACATGATCCAATTTCTAGATATGAAGTGACTATGTCGTACAGAACATATAAGAGGTAAGTCAAGTTCTGCTGAAGTCCCTATAACAGAATATTGGCAGTGTTGATTTATTACGCACAGAGTCAAAAGTACCAAAATGTCCTGTTCTGCACCCATCTCAGGACAAGAGACATTGTGATTACTACAGAATGGAATGTATGGGAAACAAAACAGTCTAGTCTACACATGCATGTGCCCCTAATCTGAGCCAACTTGGCATATCTATAATCACTAATGCATGCCTATAGTTTCCAAACACAGTACTAACATATCACAAGATCTGACCAAAACACCATTCAAATATATTGGACATTTACTTGAACAAAAGTAACTCTGTCTACAATAACAGATAAGATGCAGTGACTGTGACTGAATTTTCCACTCAGATCAGTCGATTTTTCAGTCGACTTTTGTTGAGCCAGGTGGCACTTGCAGGACCACCCACATCTCCAAAATTATCAGATTCAGCAGGATTATGGTCAGCTGAAATTTGAGGCACTATGGGCAGTCTAGGAGAATGAAGGTCAACAAAACAAAAAACTATTGCTAATTGAAGCCTAAGTCCCCATTCACTCTTTGCATAGCCGGAACGTATTTCCGTTCACGATTTTTGTTTGTGTCATGCATAGGGCAGCCCATTCACTTCCATGGACTGCCCTATATGCATTTGAAAACCAAAAGATGCTCCTGCTCCTTTTTGGGCATCAAGCTTCATGTGATTTTTAAAGGCGCATTTTGCTGTTCTTAGAGCACAATTCCATCATGCGGCAAAATTGCACCACATTTGGGGTGCTATTTACAAAGAATAGGCATCAAAAATTCACTTTTAAGGGTGTTTGATGTTTTTCTCCCTATAAATGCCCCTCTGTTAGTCTGTGTGTCCACGCACACATAGGCATTTACAGACGTTTAGAGGCAGGAAAAAAAAAACTCAGGGACTTCCCTCTCTTAGCCTTGCAGGTTAACCTTTTGTTGAAGCGTTGTTCAGGAGAAAAGCACTTTGCAAAAGAAAAAGCCTGATGCGCCTAAACACATAAATGTACCTAAACGCAATTAAGCACAGGGCGTGTTTAGCTCTTGAGTATTCATTCATTTCAATGGGCAGAATAAATTAACCATTTTAAGACCGCCCGCAGTACATGTACTGTGGGCAGCACGAGCAAGCTAAAGGATGTACTGTACATGTTGCAGTTTAGGGGCAGGCAGCGTGCCGCTTACGCAACCGTGTCCACCGGACAAACCAAATTGCGGATCCTGTACACAAGTCACCGTGGGATCATGTAATCACGTCATCAAAGCGGTTAAGAATGAGTTTCATCAAGCATTCGGATGACCGTGAGGGAAGGGGGGTGGTTAGTGGGCAACTCTTCCTCCCTGCTTCCCATTAAATAGTTGGTTGCCAAATTTGGATTAGATTAGAGAACTACCCCCCCCCACCCCCTGGGGAGTCAGGGTGGGAGTGTTATTGCAATATTAGCCAAGTATACTGGTACATTTCCAAGTTATTCTTTTTTTATCTCCCCCCTTGTAGTCATGGCAAATGGGCCTGGGTGTCTTTTCTTTTTGCCCCCTATTTAAAGTTTGTTGGCTCCTGGCAGGTGAATTTGCATTATTCAAAATCTCAACTTGGTCAATAACAGATAATACCAAAAATGTGTGATGGACCTCGAATTATTGGTCATGATAGTAGGGGCATTAAAATGGATATACAAGTCAACTCATGATCCTTCTATCGGTTAAAACAGATCAGCGATTAAAAGTAGTGTTACAAAGTTTGAGAAATTATGCCATGGTTAAGTCACATGACATCTACCGCAGTGCAACTACCGTAAATTATTAGCAGAAAAAAAAAATACAAAAAAAAAAAAATAGCACAGATCTACTTTTTATGTTGCATTTTTGTGAGTCCAGGTGCCAGTAAATTCTCTTCGATGCAGAGTGCCAGTTACTAGACAATTGCTTTACAAGATAATTCATCCATGAAATATATTATAAATTCCAAAAATGTGGATTCCAGTTTCACAATTTGGGCATCCAGGGATTCAGACCACTACCTTAAAGAACAAAGATTAATTTGATAATTGATTAATGATAAAAAGTAGCATGATATATGCCTCCTACCGGTTTTAAATAAAAAAAAGCCTGTATAAAGTGATGAAAAAGTAGAACTGTACATCATATGCTTTTTTTATACTTGCATAAGATTTGTTTTTCGCTTTTACAATGCACAGGTTGGTTCAGTCAAACATACACATTGAGAGGGATGGCAATGTATACCCATAATCTAAACAAAACTGAAAATAAGAGCTGAGCTAATTAAACAATATTGACAGAAGAGTGGCAATTTAATATGAGTTTTTCAAATGTTTTATCTTATTAATGGCCTTCAGGGTTTTTACCTCTGCTCTGTGTGAGAATCACAAAACAATCCCACCCACAGACACAAACCTGCCTTATTATCAGTTTAAAGACTTAAGAATTTGGTTTTGCCCTATAATTTTTATTTCAGACAGAATGAGAGAGTGTCTAAAATCACACTTTAAAAATGGGCTCCAGCAAAAAAACAAAACGTCTTTATTGTAGAAAATCAATACAATGCAGCAGGAGAGGCAAGACCACCTTAACGTGTTTCACGCCATCAAGCGCTTACCCAGAGTATACACATGATAGCATGAAATGTGTTAGGATGGTATACTCAATACAGCTCGATAGTGTGAAACACGTTACATTGACTCTCAGCAGCATTTGCACCCACACCACTCCATTCAGTACAGGGAACTAAAGGAAATCCCTGGTAATTCTGGAGATGGAGAACATGAGACTCGCTCAAACTCAGACCAATTAGCCCTATCATAGAAGAGTTCACAGCCCTGTATAAAGCCTGGTACACACACACACACACAACTAGTTTTTTTTGTTTCAACCCAAACTGATAGTTCCGGTCGGAGCCGCTGTACCAACGATCCAATGTTAGTGCAGCAATCTCCCCTACTGTCCTTTTGTGTTCTGCGTGCTGTTCGGGAGTCAGTCGGCTGCTGCTTTTCCAGCATGCTCATCTGACAGAAGCCTGCCAAATAGCTGCCATCTGTTGGACCAGCTGCCATACACACAGGCCAAATGTCCGCTGGTTTTCATTGAACCGGCCAATGTCACCCGGCATTCAGCCCGTGTGTACGGGGCTTAAGCTTTGACGTTTGCATAGAACTTTCTTTGCTCAGAGCAGATAAACAGAGCAGAGGGCGGAGGAGCTAGGGTTGGGGGCAAAGGGAAGGTAAGTATATTCAGCTTGGACAAATAAAGTAAAACTGTTACTTTGTCTTGCATATGTTCAATTTAAAGCATTCCAAGTCACTGACCTAAAACATGAATGTACAAGGAGATCAGCAATTGAAACTCATTTATTTTGTTGCAGGATTCTTTGTATCTATATGGCTTAGATTTGCACATATACAAAACCTTCCACAAAATAAGCACAAGAGAAAACACATTGATTAGGATACATTTATATCTTTCACCGAATAACTATGATGCATTAGCATTATATGGAACATACAGTACCTTTCTATTCTATTTATCATTTTCAGAAACTGTATGATCCAGCAATGCTTTTAACACAAAAAGGTATATGTACACATCCTCGATTCCAGCATAAACCCCAAAAACAAGGACTGCAGTCTTTACTGATAGCTGTATGCAAGTTGGTGATATTGGCTCTATAAAATTATGGCTATATCTATACACCAGCCCTTCTCGATGCACTGATGGCTAAGAGGGGCAAAGAGAAATTAAAACTAAGACATGTTATTACCCAATGTTATAATACTGTGAAAAAAACAACAGGGAGAGAAGGGTGTCCTCAAACTGGCCAACAGTAATGAAGACCAAGAGGGTGGGGGGTATTAACAAAAAAAAAAAAGTGTCCAAATCAAGTTCTATCCTAATTGGTGCTGTTGCCCATAGCAACAAAAATCTGCTTCTATCTTTGACTTTCAGATTTTTCACAAATCTAAAAGCCATTCAGCTGCACTTCAGTTGAGTGAGACTTGGTCTCAGACACCTTTTATTAATGCCCCCCAGGAAATCAAGTGCAGAAATCTCACCAACAGAGTCTTCAAAATGTATAAGCAATAGCCAGGCAGAGTTATTCCCCAGCATCTACCAAAAGATACATTCATTTGGGTGGATCAATGATTTAGGTTTTAGGGTCAAGTGCTAAATTTAAGGGAGGGGGTGAGGGTTACAAGTTACATGAGGCGTGGAGAGTTATTAAATAATGAGGTAACCCAGAAAGTAAAATCAGTAAGTTAGTCAACGTCCTACAACAAAGCTTTTAGCACTGGACTCTCCAAGCCAAGCTTTAAACTAATATACAGAGCATCCAAGCTGATCTAGGTACAGAGTATCAGACCTTAAGCCATAAAAAAAACTTTGAGTTGTGTTTAGCTCTAGCACATGAAAACTGCTCCACTATATGACATCTTAATTTTAACAAAATATCTGTCACACAGCTTTATTTTACACACAAACTTATTTCATATAACTCAAATAGAAAAAAAAAACAAATATCCTATATTAAAGCAGAGAGCATCTTGTAAAACTTCTATTTGGTTTCTCAAAAACAGAAAATGAAGGAGAACACAAATCTATACTGTACTGTGAGACAGGAAATGTGTTTTTCCCTCATTTACAGCACTCAGTAATTTATTTCTGCTCTCCCTGCTTGCCGAGTTTGCAGTCACTAGTGTTTCAGAAACCAGAAAGCCTCCCCAGGGCACCAGAACGCAGCCCGTATTTAATATTTGTAACCTAAGAAAACTTCTGCCTTTCTGTTGTGAACTCTGGCTGCTCAAACTTGTTCTCCAGTCAGCCTTGCCGAAAGAAATGTATACTGCCAAGGACCACCAATGTTACATTACACTGCGCCAGGCCAAACCTTCAATGTATCTCCAAGTCTAAATTATGGTTTGCCAGGAAAACTTTTTGCTTTATAAAATAAAAGTACAAGGTTAAAATGTTAGTAAATGAACAAGGCGGCAAGAGACTTTTTTCACATTTGCAATATTATAATAAATAAAACATGCATCTATACATCTTATGAATAAATCCACAGTTAAAGCCAGACTTTACTCCTTTTTTTTTTTTTTTTATGCGTGGAGAACTTCTGTAACCGCTTTTAAATGCTATGTCCCCCCCCTATAGATAGATCTCCCTTCACTTCCTATTCTGCCTGAATAGTAAGATTTTTTTTCCTGAAAAAATACAGGCAATGCTAAATACCGTTCTAACCCCTCACTAATAAGACTTTTTATTGTGGTCTGCGTTTCCCACGGGGAAGACTTCCTCCAACGTCCTGTTCCTTGTGGCAGTCATCAAGTAGACATGGAGTAAGGGGAGATCAACCCAATAGGGACACAGCAATAAAAACGCAGAGGTTTTTACCCACCATCAAAAAAAGAATAAAAAATAAAAACCTGGCAGAAGCTGAATTTAACTTCTCATCTATAGCAACTTATAGACATGAGTATATGGTCTGTCTATGATGGTTTTGAAGATTTTCATCCATGCAACATATATACGGTATTCTGAACAGTGATGTTCCCTTTGCACAAATGCGCACTTAAAATAAACTAAAAAACCTGGAATGATACTCGAGCCTCCCGTTTCTTTATGCTGACCGTCTTCTCTCACTCGCACAATAACATCTGTTTTCAGTGTGATGCTGGTATGCAGACTATTGTCTATTGGACGTGTGTTGTGGTAATGTTTGCCAGGGTTAAAGACGAGGTCAATCTGATCAAGGAACTAAAATTAGCTTCTGTGTGTTATCCTAGAAAGTAAAGTCCTATAAATGTACTTCAATAAAGGGTCGATCTTGAATTAATGTTGTCATTTGTCTTTACACAGCAAGTTCTTTACTATAGCACAGTAAATCCCAGTATCTGCCTACACTTGCATAAAGGTGATGGAAAAAACAGCTGTGGAAACTGTAATATTGCAAATAGCAATATAAACAATAGGAATAAACAGGGCAGCCATTGATGGACCTAATTATAAAGACATGAGTTTGGATCATCTTAGTCATTCCTAAACCAATACTTGCTACCACCTTGAGTGGATACAATCACCACAACTATTAGTTCCACTCAACCCCCCTGCACCCTAATATTTACGTAGTCGATCTTGGCTCTTGCACAGCTACAGCGGCTGATGAAATCTTCACTTTCCAGTGTGGTGGACACCAGCGTTTCCCTGATTCTGACTGTGGCCCATTCCCTAGTCCCCACATCTCTTAAAGAGCTGCAAAGACAGACATACTAGTGATGCTGCAGCTGGGAGATGGAGGGGAACAATGAAAAGGAAGACGCTGGCATCTGATACACCTAGAAGTGTCAGAAGTTGAAGATTTCATCTCAAATTCAAAAAAATGCATGGCACATTGAGTAGGATTCACAGCTGCTATAGTTTTTACAGAAACTGGAAAAAAAGAAATACGACAGTGTTAACACACCAATTCTAGAACATAAAAAAAAGGTATAACCATAAATAACAATCTCCCCCCCCCAAAAACCATAAGCAGCTAACCTTGTTATAGTTTACCTTTTTGTCCCCCATTTGCCCTGCCCCCCACCTTGATTCTCATCTAGACAAGAAATACATGTCGGACTCCTCCTAGTGACATCACATATCCCAGGAGACAAACTTCCCCACAGCTCGGGGGGAAAATGCATCTGGCACCACATCAGGGGTTGACTGCAAGAACCGGAAAGAAAGTGTTGGCTCCAGATGATGAAGAAAAAAAAAGGATGCAGCTAAAAAAGCGTCAGAGAGACAATGCAGGATTTGCACGCGGCATGTGCGGAATCATTTTCAAGGGCATCAGGTAGGTCTGGTTTACATTCCAAAGACACATGCTAAGGGCCACCTGAAGAGGTGGAAGTGCTGCAGGCAGACCAGAAAAAAAAACCTTTGAAATAACTGTTCTAAAAAAAAGATTTCACAATAGATGTTAAAAAAACAAAAAAATGATTTAGTGCATTACAATGATCTGAATTACTAGCAAAATTAAAATATTTTACCTAGTATTTCTTTAATCAAAAGAAAGAGCATACTCTGAAGTATTTAACATGAGAAGCCCTTGACCCCTTTTTTGTGGTTGGTAATAGGATATTATATGACTAGACAGGATTTAGTGCGATATATTCCACTATTCCATGTCCAGTTAGTCACAGAGAGACAGACAGGAAGAGAAAAGCTACAGCAGTACGAGACTCACACCACATTATTCCTGCCAAACTGCTTTTCTACTGTGTGGTAATAATTTGCTGCTGATTGTTTAACTTGCTCCAGTTACAATAACCTGGGACTATTTAAATACTGAATGACTTTAATAACGGCCTTTTAGTGCAGGTTAAAGCTGTAAAAGAGTAAGCAGGTTTGAAATTCTGCAAAAGAGGAGATGGAGATAGTCACATGCATATTAGTAGTTCATGTTAAAAATGCTCTGCCCGAGCACTGTGGTTTTATGGTTTGCACTGTGCTTGCAGTGATGGGAATTTTCAGCTCAGAAGTTAGTTTTATAGAGTTGTATGTTGTCCATCTTTGGATTTTATCTGGGAGGTCCAGCATCCTCTAGACAACCCTTACAGAAAACCCATCACAAGGCATAGAGGTTGCCATTGCAGCTTTCCTTTTCTGAAAACGACTCTCTAAATTCTTTGCATTGCTGCCCCAAAAGTATCCACGCTTACCCATTCAGAATGACTGGCATTCGGCCATTGGAAAGATTACCCAATTCCACCCATTTGACAAGAGGCCGGGCGGGACAAAGTGCTGCAAAGTGATATGTCAACCACGGTGTCCTTTGGACACAGCCCATCTGTACCATATGATTAGCTTTGGCCAATCATAGCTAATCAAAATAGTAAACCCTGAAACTATTTCATTTAATAAAAATGGTTGCTCATAACAGTGAAATTCACTGGTATAATCGATCATAAGCAAAAAAACAAAACAAAAAACAAACCTGATTACTTCCCCAGAGTAGTACAGTGTTACTATAACACTATATTGCTCTGGTCATAGTGTGTTAAAAAACAAACAAAAAAAAAAAACACTTTACCTGCTGTCACTAGTCAGTGTCCCTGAATACTGTCACACCAGTTATAAGATGCTGTACTGCACTAGTGACAGTAAGTTAAAAAAAACAAAACACAATTTGTATTCATTCATTTTCCCAAAAATGACAAAAAAATTACAACTTCAAAAAACTTGCCATGCCTCTTTCTAAATATGTTGGTCTACTTTGCAAAAAGGGGTCATTTGGAAGATATTTTACTGTCCTGGCATTTCGCGGGCCTCAAGAAATGATAAGCCGTCACTACATCAGGATTGATTACATTTCAGATATAATGTATACCATAGTTTGTGGACTGCATAACTTTCCTACAGACTAAACACTGATTTGGGTTATTTTCACCAAAGTAGCAGAACACAGTGTGGCCTAAACTTAGGAAAAAATAGCTTTTCAAAATTGTTGGTCTTCCGCTTATTAAGGGAAAAAAAAAAAAAAAAACATGAAAAAAAAAAAAAAAACCCAGGGATGATTAAACTGTTACTAAATCCACAACAGTAAAATCAGTGTGTATATGCAGTAAAGCATGCTTGTTCTACTTCCTGTGCAACCTAAGGAGTTAATCCTCTGCATTGTGTTAAAAGGATGTTTGATCCCATCTTTTCTGATCCTCCCCTTCCACAGTCCCCAAACCATCTCCCGATAGAACAGAGGCTAGGGGACAAGCTGTGCATGCTAAGTATGGTGTGTATTGCTAGAGTTTTTTTTTCTTGGGAGAGTGCATGTGATCAGCACAGGGCCAATCAGCACTGACAGAGGGTCAGGGGTCATGAAGCCTTATAGGACAGTCAGAGCAGAATGAAACCTCATCCTACAAGCTTTAACCAGACACTGACAGAAGTCACAAAACTGCTCTAGCTGCTGATGAGAAAAGGTATTTAGCAGTTTATATGTACTAAAACGATTCAATTTCCATGTTCTGTGTACTGTGGGAGACCAAATATAGTGAATATAGGGTCCTGGGTTTAGTAACACTAACTACCACCAAAAGAAAGCCATTTGTGTGAAGAAAAAAAAAAAAGTTTAAAAAAGGTGATATGGGTACAGTGTTGCATGGTTGTGCAATTATCAAAGTGACAACACTGAGCTGAAAATTGGCCAGGCCCAGTTTTGAAGTGGTTAATGAGAACTGCTACAAGCATGTGTAGGTGTCTATGCCTGTTAGAAGCTCTATTCTGTTTTAGGCAATAGTGTTAATTTAAAGCGCTGAGCAATAGGACTATACTTTTTTTTTTTTTTTTTTATTATTGCAGTCTCTACTTGTTTCTGTCTGTAGGCACCATTCTTATTACCAATACAAGCAATATATCATAAGCGGTTACCACATTAGCAGGAAAAATTGTATTCTTGCTCTTTGTTCAACATTTTGATGTCTCTTATGTTATCCTGATTCAGGAACAAGGCACATAATTTACTGTACTTAATTTTGTCAAATGACAAAAGCAACAGCTTGCTAACTGCAGGATATGTGGGGGCCTCAAGAAAGTTAATGTGGGAAAATAGAAGGAAATATACAAAAATGCCTCAGTGCTGATATTACCATTGTTTTCACAGCAGACTGATTATCAGCTACTTTAGAAGACAAGTAAAACTGCCAGTGCCTATATATTATAGGGCATGAATCCAAATGGATTGTGACCACACATACTAGATGGTAATCATTTAGTAGGCAGCACTCCAACAACTTTTTCTTCTTTTTAATTACCCTAGACAGGCTTAGCACAGCACGCAACCATATTTTTACATCAAGAAAGAATTATGGGAACGACTAGGTAATGTGCAAATCAGTTGACTGGGTATTCATCCTAAAATAGGGAGTCAAATTTAACAGCACATTTTGTTGCTTCCCCATACATACAGATGAATATCCTATGACCATCAAGCCCCGTCAATAATACAAAATAAAGGTGTTCTTTTGTATAACATCTGTATGACAAAATGGTCTGTCCCAACACATTAGAAAAAGTAAAAAAAAAAAAGAATACCCAAAACACCACCAGCTCCCTGTAGTCACAGTTTATTAAGAGAAGCAATATTAAAAACAAGGGACCAGGTAAGCAAACACCCACCACCTGTGCAACACCTAACCATCAGTACTGGCTGCCAGACCGCTGATATGCAAAGGGAAGTAATTATAACCTTCCATAATGAGCATGATTAAATAGGATGCCAATGTTTAAAAGATAAGTTTCCTTTTACAAAAAACATAAATGCACATTTTTTTGCAGGTAAAGTAGTTAGGAGACCTGTAAATCATCACACCCTCGATCAGCAGCTTGTGGGTGGAACGCAACATTCCTGCAGACTGTGTGTGTAGCTGTGTGCCTGTACCTCCGATACAGCCAGGCAGTTACACGCCGCCAGGAAGCTCAATGATCTACCTAGATCGATCAACAGCGCTCTAGTAGTTCATTGAAAACTACAATCCGACAACCACCAAGCCTGTCCGGACTTGTAGATTTCCCATTCACAGAACACTTTATGGATGACGTGGCCAGAGTCCTGTAAGGCCCTTTTTTTAAATTATTTTTTAAGATTGACACAGCGAGTTGGGAAGAAGATCCCCCACTCGCTGTCAAAAGGGGGACCAGAGGGGGGGGGGGGTGATGTGGGAGCTGGTGCATTCGTAACATGTTACACCCTGAATATGGGTGTACCATGTAACAGGTTACAAAAGGTGAAGTTACCCTTTAATACAAATGTGTCTAAAGAGTGCATATTTATGTTTTGCTGAACATTTGTAACCTCTTTCCAGGTCAAAAAACAAAAGCATAATCCAACCATGGATTATAAATTTATCCAGGGACATGTCTATGTATAGCTGTCGAACATCTTTCCAGGTCACATACCTGAAATTGCCACCACTTCTAAAAATATAGTTTTAAATAAAATATGTCACATACAAGACATTTTGGCATTAAACCAAAACTTAACACTGAAACAAGATTTCATTTTGTCCTCCCTCCTCCCCCTGTTGCACAAAGGTTAAAATACATTTTAAATAACCAGCCTGAATATTTATCATGCTCCAGCCAATCCCCTGGAGAGGAGTGGCTGTCCAGAAGGGGGCTGTAAAGGTGATAAAGCTGAAGAACTTAAGAGCCAAGTTCCTTCTTCTCAGGAGGGTTCCTAAGGGCTGCTGGAGCCTCTGGATTGTGCAGCTGTGTTAGAGGCCTCAGCGGTGTCAGGGCTGAGGGCCTGGATGGATCTGCTTAGAAGGACCTCACCACAAAGGGATCTGAAGGACTGTCTCACTTACTGGATCATGTCCAGAGGAAAGTGGCAGCTGTCCTGGGGATGTGTGAGTAAAGACCCTAAATTGATCTCTGACTGAGCAGTGTGTTCTGGAAATCACTTTTGCCAGTAGTTGTGCATAGGTGCAAGCTAACCAGTTTCTAAAGAAACATGCCTCATGGTCCCTAGTTGTAAGATCCTGTCCAGAAAGTTCTCTTGGTTTTCAGCTGTGGGTGTTTAGACTGACTTTTACATTTATTTAAAAGAGAAGTTCACCTTTTATATAAAAATAAACGCACATATGTTTGCAGGTAAAAAACTGTGCATTATTTTATTTTACACTGGAGCCTGGTAAAGCATTGCACCCACGATCAGATCACGGATGCAATTCCAGGATCCTGCATACTCTCAGTACACTTTCTGCCCATAACTCCAGCACCCTCTCAGTTCATTGAGAACTACAAGCCGTCAGCTGCGGTGGTTGAGGGCACTTGTAGTTAATTCATTCAAAGAACGGCATGCATGAATGTATAATGTGACCATGAGGGCAGGGCCCTACATGGCTGTCTTTATATTGACAGCAGGTGGAGGGGGTATCAAGGGGAGAGGAGGCCTAAATACAGGTGAAACGTGTAACATGTTCCAAAGGTGAGCTTAGCTTTTAACCTCATGGTGCGGAACACATGCAGATATGTACCCTCTCTGCGGCAGGGGCCTTGGCACTGATCGACCGCATATTTGCATGCAATAGTGCCAACAGTGCTGTGCCAAGAGCACGCACATTGTTCCCGGCACAGTGATCGGCAGCTCACGGAAAGTTCCCAATCGCGGTTTGCGATCGGGACTTTTGCGATCATGTGATAGCCAATCACGCTTGTCACATGGCCATAAGCCTTACCTCCTGGCATAGTAAATTCCATAAACCCCAAGGGGTTAAGGTGAAGATTGTCCTTTAATTGCTGCATGTTGAATATTATTAAGTATCCCATGCCCTTTCTTGTAATTTCTTCAAGCAAATCGAGACATCCTTTAGACTGCATTACTGGAGTCGGTGTGAATGAATTGGTGCTTGCGGCGGTGGGCAGCCTCAGTACTTTTAGGGAAGAACCAGTTATTACCAGTGCACTTTCAGGAGTAGTGGTACACTTTAAAGGCCTCATTTACACGGCCGTAAAAATGGACTGTTATTACACACGTTTTCTGGGAGAAAAGCTCCAGCGTAATAATCATTAAAGTACTTGCGTATAGATGGGTTTAAAAGCATAAAGATACCAAGGTGGATAAAATTCAATGATTTAAAAAACAAAACTAATTTTCTCGATTTAAATTTGAATTTTTTTGATTTTTATCAAATTTTAAAATGCTTTTAGGGTAAAAATCTATATAGCTTTTTATTTAGGATAAAATAATTTAGTTTATTCAGCATGAAATTGAGCTTAGTTATGTAGCATGAGGCTATATATTCTGCAATATTTACATTTTTGGTAAACTCATTCAATGAATCCAAAGCTCTGCAAGCTGAGATAACATGCACTGCATTGATGCATTCACACAAATTTCACAGTAACCAGGAGATAAAATAAAGTTCATGAATGTGCCATTATCCCATTGTTTTGCAAATCTATGTACTCTACAAACTATTTGAATCGGTTTTGATAATCGCTGTTTTACTAACCTGACAGCTTATTCTAAATAGGAAACCTTCATTTTGTTTGCAAATATTAAAGATTCTACCTATCAGCAAGAATAAATCATTACGATTAAAGAGCACCTGTCATTTCTGATCCATCATGGCAGCGCCCGTTAGCAGGCATCCACTCACCTGCTGCCGCCACATTCATTACCTTGTTGTGTCACTGCCGCATCACAAGACGTCCCATTAAAGTGAATGGGACTGTCGGTGAGTCAACAGCGGGTCAGAGGAGCTGCTGCAGGACAGAGATGACAGTTGCTCTATAAAAATTATGATTTAAAATTGAGTTTTTTTAACTCAAGCATTTTTTACTAGCGATTTAAAATCGATCAGATTTAGATCAAATCCACCCTGAACGATACGCAAGTGGAAATAACTTGTTTATGATAATTTATGCGCCTACATATGCTTTTACACAGGAGAAGTGCATAAAGCATATTAGATGCAGATTTTAGGATTTCTGTTTCATGGATCTGAAAGCAGCTCATGTTTACGCACTTGTTTGAACGGTACCATTGTAAACAATGTAGCTTCATTCAGAGCTGTAATTAAAACACTGTTGTATGTGCATTTTTTTTTTACAGTCGTGTGAATGTAACCCAATTGGTTTAAATAAATGCAAATAACCTGAATTATTGAAATCAAATCATAACTATGAAAGAACAATCCATAGAAATGTTAGATTGCCATCAGTTTGTTCCTAAGCTTTGACCCTAAATTTGTCTCCTTGAAGATTATCCTTCTGCATCGTTGTGCATTTAAATGGAATACCTACTCTAGGTGTAATTTCCTTAGGGCAGATGACTCTTTCTTGTAAGGTCAGAAAACAGGTATTCTCTGTCTTCTAGGCTTAACTAGCAGGAAACGCAATTTCAAGAGAAGCCAGGTATCTGATAAATGTGATCGGTTTGAGGTGCACTATATTGGCACCAACGCCACAGAACCAAAGTTTGTATTATGGGAACAAAATAGAAGATAAACATGATGCAATAAACAGATGTATGAACATCATTTATTCTTCTGCCCCTCGTGTCAGCTCAGAATTATTATTACTTTAGATTGCAAAATGTCTGTATTCTTCTGGAGACAGCACTGAATGTCTATAATCCATCACAAAAAAAAAACTATAACCAGAGAATTAGAACTGAAATATTCAAAAGGAGGAAAAAATAATTATACTGAGAATTTTAAACATCTGTACTTCAACTAAGCCACAAGAAATATTTTCTAGTAACTAGATTCAACTTTCCCCCACTGAAATCCACAGACCTACCTGCCAATAAACTTTTTTTTGGCCTCCTTGGGATGTTCACCATGGTCCTCTGCTCCCACAAAAGATTTCTCAACTCTACTTTCCCATTTTCTAAACAAACCACTATATTTTCCCGTCCACACACGGAAACACTCAATCTAGATCTCCACTCTCCCTCCCACATTTTGTACCTCTCATCACGTAATTCTTTTATTACCTCAGATAGCCACCGATGACATCAAAAGTGTGACCATAGCCATGTACTCAGAAGCCCCACTGACTACTACCCATCCAAGCCACTACGACTTGCAACTCTGGGCCAAACCAAACATAATATATTAGCAGGTGGCTGATCATCAATGAAAGACAAATGTGTAACAGAAATTTATTACATACGAACACGATCTGCGTAAGTTTAGTAAAGCTCAGTGCGTTAACCCAAACCTCGACCTTTTTTTTTTTTTTTAAATAACAAACATCTTATACTTACCTGCTCTGTGCAGTGGTTTTGCAGAGCAGCCCTAAACCTTTTCTTCTCAGGTTCCCTGCCGGCTGTTCTGGCCCCTCCCTCCTGCCTAGTGTCCCCAGCGCAAGCAGCTTGCAATGGGGGCTCCCGAGCCATGGCTCTGTGTGTGTCCATTCAGAAAACGAGCCATGGCTCGGCCCTGCCCTCTCTCCTCATTGACTCACTGGCTGTGATTGACAATGAGGAAGGGAGAGCCGAGGCCTTCGTGCACGTCGCTGGCTCAAGATGGGGCCCAGGGGGGCTGCTGCACATAGCTGGTTTTTACCATTAGTCAAAGAATGCACAAGGTGAAAAACCTTCAGCCTTTACAAACACTTTAAACATCAAAATAAACGACTTAAACAATTATTATGGAATGGGAAAACTCTCACTTCAGCAAGTCCTTTTCAATCTGGATAGTACCCCCAGGAATACCACCAAAACTGCCATTAATAAAGCCGTGAGTAATCAGACTTCAAAGTCAAAATACCCCTACTCCATTTTCATTCTTCTGAGCCTTTTCTATACTTTTGACAGTTTGCCAGTAGTTGTCACTGCCCCAGACCCTTTCCCTCTGGGTATAACAAGGTACATGCTATTGCATCTCTCCTCTTACCTCTACGAATTGATTTTTTTTAGTTTTGCTCATTCCTACACTATGCCCTTCCCGCCTCCCTGCATGTATTTTGGTGTACTAGAGTATATGTTTTTGGACCCATTTCATCAATAGTTTTTGTACAGCTTATTTAGCGTTAATATATAGCGTTATATAGATGCTTAAATCTTCTCATGGATCCTTATCTCACTTCCCTACTGTCCCATTTTCCCTGCTTTCATGTCCTCTCTTCCTTGAAGTGATTGTAAAGTCTCATTTTTTTCCCTATAAAAAATAAATATGCTATACTTACCTGCTCAGTTGCAGTGAATTTGCACAGAGCAGCCCAGATCCTCTTCTCGGTCCCTCTTCTGTGCTCCTGGCCCCTTCCTCCTGTTCAGTACCCCCACAACAAGCGGCTTGCTATGGGGGCACCTGAGCCGAGTCACAGCTCCCTGTGTCCATTCAGACATGGGTCCACGACCCGGCCCCCTCTCTCCCTCGACTGGCTGGCTGACTTTGATTGACAGCAGCCAATGGCACCACTGTGTCTCAACCAATCAGGGGGGAGAATTTCGGAAGGCTGAGACACTCAGACATCGCTGGACAGAGAAGGACCTCAGGTAAGCATTAGGGGGGCTGAGGGGAGCTGCTGCACACAAAAGGCTTTTTATCTTAGTGCATAGAATGCATTAAGATAAAAAACCTTCTGCCTTTGCAACCACTTTAAGCCCAACATGCAGATAATGCTATATAAAGATAATAAATGCCCACACATACCTAAACTTCATGGGGTACCACCCTAGTGAAATCGAGTTTAAGTTAAAGATCTTCTTCAAAGGTTTACCAACTCCCACTTAACGTAACGAACAAATGGAGACAAAGCACCATACAAGAGGTATTAACTATAAAGAAATCTAAAACTTCAAAGATATTGAGAATGGATGGCTTTACAACACTGTACTAAAGAAAATTTGCAAACCAACTTGCCTCACAATTAGATGAGGTCTGTAATGCACTTAGGGAAAAAATTATTGTGCGTCCGAAATAATGCTTAGTGGTAAAAAAAAACATGAAGAGTTTTAAAACATTCCCATAAGTATTTATAACATGTTCTAACAGAACCAATTATTACTAAGCATAGTGACATGTAGATAAATGACAAATATCAGCTAGATAAATATTTTTTCCCACAGGCATAAATGTAACTTGCAGAACTCTAATTAATACAAACAAGAAAGAGAAGATAGAAATTCTATATAATGTTACACAGCAATACCGTATTGAACAAACCTACAGTGTAACATAGGTATTGAAAATACCTGCACCTAGTCTTAGAGATTACAGATATTTATAGTACCAGGAAGTTTTTTTATTTTATTTTTTTAAATTTTTTTTAACCACTTTAGCCCCGGAAGATTTTACCCCCTTCCTGACCAGAGCACTTTTTACAATTTGGCACTGCATCGCTTTAACTGACAATTGCGTGGTCATGCATTGTTGTACCCAAACTAGATTTGTGTCCTTTTTTCCCACAAATAGAGCTTTCTTTTGGTGGTATTTGATCTGTGGCTTTTATTTTTTGTATAAACTATAAACAAACAAAAAAAAATCTACAATTTTGAAAAAAACAAACAAAAAAACTTTTTTACTTTTTGCTATATTAAATATCCCAATTTTTTTTAAAAAAAAAAACTAAATTTCTTCATCAGTTTAGGCCGATATATTCTTCTACATATTTTTGGTAAAACAAACAAAAAAAAATATTATTTTTTTTTTTTAAACACTTTAGCCCCAGATTTTACCCCCTTCCTGACCAGAGCACTTTTTTCAATTTGGCAAAAAACAGAGCACTTTTTTTTTATTTTTTGCGCTATAAACAAAAAAAAAACAAAAAAAAAAAAGCGACAATTTTGAAAAAAAAAAACAAAACCTATTTTTTACTTTATTAAATATCCCCTCAATTTAAAAAAAAAAAAAAAAATACATTTCTTCATCTGTTTAGGCTTATATATTCTTCTACATATTTTTGGTAAAACAAAAAAAAAAAAATTCGCAATAAGCGTATATTGATTGATTTGCGCAAAAGTTATAGCGTCTACAAGCTATGGGAAAGATTTATGGCATTTTTATTATTTTTTATTTACTAGTAATGGCCGTGATCTGCGATTTTTTGCGGTATTGCGACGGACAGATCGAACACTTGACACATTTTTGGGACCATTGACAATTATACAGCGATCACTGCTATAAAAATACACTGATTACGGTGTAAATTTCACTGGCAGGGAAGGGGTTAACACTAGAGGGCGATCAAGGGATTAAATGTGTGTCCCCTCAGTGTGTTCTAACTGTATGGGGATAGGACTGAGTAGAAGAGGAGACATATTGCTGTTTCTAATTACTAGGAACAACCAACATGTCTCCTCTCCTCTGATAGCACAGGGATTTGTGTGTTTACACACACACACACACACACACAAATCCCCGTGCTGGTGCTCGTGCAGGCAGCGCGCCCTCTGGTGGCCAAAAAGGGGAAGGACGTACCCATACGGGATTTCGCCTAGGAGAGCCATTCTGCCGCAGTATATCTGCGTGAGCCGCTTAAAGTATAATTTTATCAAAGTTGTAGCACAGATACAAAAATAGATACAGTTTAAAATTTCATATCCAAAATAGAAAAAGCTAATCTTCCGATGGGAAAGGAAGACACCAGTGTATTAAAAAAAAAAAAAAAAAAGAAAAATGAACATAAATGCCAGAGAAGAGAAGGTACAAGCTTAAGTGGTCCCTTGACTAGCACAAATATTGGGTTTAGTGTGAGGGTAAAGGGAAAGAGCTTGTCACAATACCATCACAGGCTCTAAATGTACAGTGTGGGCCGTGCATCTCCACGATGATAGTTACATACTTAGTCAGGTTGGAAAAAGACAAGTCTATCTAGTTGAACCAATAAAAAAAAAAAAAAAAAAATAATATCATACAATCCCATATACACAATCCTTCAACCACAGTTGATCCAGAGGAAGGCGAAAAACCCCAGCATGATCCAATTTGCTACAACAGGGGAACCCCCCCCCCCCCCCCCGAGAGGCTTTCGGATTTTCTCTGGATCAACTTTACCTATAAAACATCAGTACCCAGTTATATTATGCCAGAACCACCTCTGGGAGGGAGTCTTCCACATTTTCACAGCTCTTAGTGTGAAGAAACCTTTCCGTATTATGAGTTATCGTAAATATAGAATGAAGCCCTGGCCAGTGCCATTTTTCAAAAGGAAGCTAGAAATGTATGACAGTACAGTCACTTCACTTTTTTCTGCAGTCCTCAGCTATGCTCTCCTCTACCTTCCTTTACCCTCCCCAGGTAGAGAGCCAGGACTGACATTTGGCACAGGAGGACTAAAAGGCATATTTTACCTTTACCAACTGTCTATGCAAAGATGTAACATCTGTAGATGATAAAAAAAAGTGCAGCTTTGAGCAAAGTAGAATAATGCGCTTGATATAGGTGTAGACTATTTAGGTATCTCATGAAGTCTGACTGGAAAATTCCTAGCTGTTGCCGTTGATCACAGGAGCAAGCGCTTTCTCCGATTCAAACCCCCTCTCAGGAGCTTCCACGCACCGATGCAACGGCTCTGAGTTTAGCATTTGAGAGCTCCTTTCTGTAATGGTAAAGGTGAGCAGTAACAGCTAGGCATCTCTTCACAACATCCTGGGAGTATTTCAGTACTCCCAAGATGTTGAAGTAAACATTACGTGCCCCAGTATGAGGCACATAAATTTCCTATACCTAAAGCAAGGGCATTATTCAACTTTAGTCAAAACTGCATAGTTTTTATCTACAGACACCCTAATTATCTGTGGAGGAAGTTTTTTGGTAAAGGTGAGCTAACCCTTTAAATTATAACTAAATGCTCTTGTATGACAGTCAAAGCAACTACCAAATTCAGTTACAATGTGATATAAAAGCCTCAAAAGTAAACAAAACGTATCTTCCCTGACCAAGCTGAATCCTCCTTCATTTGTCTCTTTCACGCTCCTCTGAGGAACGGTTTCCAGTGGGAGGGTTTCAACAAGAGAGTCAGTGCGGTCAATGCAGAAAGCAAGACTAGGTGTAACCAGGTGCTGAGTGATAAGCTACAGGCCAGAATCAGGAGTGACAACACTGATAGCCATGCCCCCTGCAGCGATTTTTTTCCCCATTGTAGTCAAGGTGGTATAGCTTACATGAGCGCCACAACTCTGCTCTCAATTTAAGAGCAGTGAAGTATTGTTTCCTTCCCATTACAGAAAGCTGCATGAGGTGGAACAGTCATTTGTGGGAACTTGCAAGGTGAGAGAAAATTGTAGGTGCAAATGTACTTCGCATTTTTTAATAGGAGGTTATAGTACCACTTTAGGCCTCATGCACACTGTATGCTCTTGACTTTCTCTCTCCTACAGGAGTTTAGCAGCAGCCGTGTTTTGCATGGTAGTTAATGCGTGCTAATGTGCGTTCCAGTGTCTGGCATTAACACATTCTATTGGCCAGAATTGTACCCATTCAAATGCATTAATGTGCCTAGTGCCTAGCTCCTCTCCAAAATGCACAAGTGATGTTTTTTTCTTCTGCTTGTAAGCTTCACTGTCACTAAACTACTGAAACCGCCTATAGTGTGGACACGGGCTAACATGGAAGAGAGTTAACAGGCAGAGAAAAAAAAAGCGCAAAGGCTCAAAGCAGCAGCTTCTTTGAGCTGCAGTGAGCGTTTAGCCTTATGCCTCGCACACACGTTCCGAATATCGTATGACCGTTCTCACTTAATAGTTGCAAGTAGAAATTGAATAGCTAAATAAAGTCATGAAAATTCACGTACTACAGACAAAAAAAAATCGGAAGTGATGTCATGTATTGTAATGTATTTGTATTGTATTTTCGGACTACAACTATACTGACTAAACGAAAATTGTACGATCTGGAATCAAACGAGGAAAATTTTCGTGTATGTCCGATCGAATAATATCGGTTGTCGAAAGTAGTGTACACACGATCCCAAAATCGTACGATCCTTCCTCGGACGACTGTTTTTGTACGATATTTGGATCATGTGTACGGGCCATTAGGCCCCTTTCACACTGGGGCAGTTTTCAGGCGTTATTGCTCTAAAAATAGCGCCTGCAAACCGCCCCTAAACAGCCTCCGCTGTTTGTTCAGTGTGAAAGCCCTCAGGCTGAAGCGGTGCGCTGGCAGGAGAAGAAAAAATCTCCTGCAAGCCGCATCTTTGGAGCGGTGTATTCACCGCTCCTGCCCATTGAAATCAATGGGACAGCGCGGCTATACCGTGGCAATACTGCGGCTATAGCCGCGCTATACGGGTGGTTTTAACCTTTTTTCGGCCGCCAGCGGGGGGTTAAAACCGCACCGCTAGCGGACGAATACCGCGGTAAAACAGCGTTAAAAATAGTGCTGTTTTACCGCCGACGCCCCCTACCGCCCCAGTATGAAAGGGGCCTGTTCAAAAACACTATTTTTTTTTTTTTAGGTTTCAAATACAGCATGGAATGTAAGGTCTTCTGTCAAGTTTTATGGGTGACACTGGAGGAGAGGGAATCTTTCATGTTCTAGATTTATTTTACTCAAATCTCAAAAGTGCATTTAGAAGCTAGTACTATTTGGGGGGATGAGTTTTAATTTTTTAAGTTCGATTCAGATTTACCAATGAGATCTCTTCTAGCGTGTCCGGCCCTGAAGCCATTTAGAACATATTTTATTGGCAGGTTTTCACAAATGATCATGCGCTACAATTTTAAACAAGCAACTGAAACTAGAACAAAGTATAAGCAATCACCAAGATTACACCATAAATCTTTAAAATACATTTAGAAAAAGTTGCTAGGTAATTAAAAAATAAATAAAAAAAACATCTGTTCAAGCAAGGCAAATTGGCAAACACGGTCTGAGAAGTGTGTGTGCACATGAAACATCACCTTTTCCTGGCACACACACACTGCTGTTCTTAGATGACATCTATAATAGTTTACACAAGGTTCGTAATTCAGTTCCACTTTCTACTAACTATTGTGTTGTGTTCTTTATCACGATGCGGTCCTATTTTCAGAGGAAGCGATGGTTTAAGTATGTTCAAAGTAACCGATAACATGATTAGCTCATTTAACAAAAAAACAAATAAACCAACACTCATCTTAAACAAAAGCGAAGCTGCAAACTGAATAGCAAAGACACGGTTAACAAAAGAAATAACACATTCTTGCTCCTATCTGAGTTGCTGGCATCACAATTACACATTTATGGAGTGCTAAGGCCTCACTAGGAAGGAAGTCTTCAACTGCTCTCGATGACATAGCTGCAGCCAGTGAAGCTGCTGGCAGTTCCTGTGCACCAGTCCCTGGATACTTACACAAAAGGACAAAAAATTGATGGCGCCAGTGGGCCTCTTCCTAGATCATCCCACAGCTGAATATATGAAATGATATGCCATGATAAGGAAGCAAGGGCTGGAAGAAGATCTAGGAGGGTACGAGCCCTCAGATACATTAATCACTAACAAGGGGCCCTATGTAATCTCACACTAAAATTCATGGTCAAGGCTGCAAGAGAGCGAACTCTGAATGAGGGGGAGGAACCTGAACATTTTAGTAGCATTGAATGTCCTCCCTTCGGTATGGAAATCTCATCAAGGAGGTGTCAGAAGGATGAAACACAAGATCTGCAGTTTTACTCCCAGACACAGAGTGATTCACAGGTTTACTGTCCAAGAAGCTGCAGCTACAAGAGACCTAAACCTACACCCTTACAAGTTGCCACAATTAATTCTGTGCATATGTATGATCCCTACTTCACTTTTTTTTTTTTTTTTTAAGGAAGTCCTTGACACCTTGGATGCAGATGGAGCTCTAAGGAAATTCCTCTGTTAAGCAGGTATTTTGGGGGATTTTTCACCATATCAGCACAGTAACTAAAAGAAATACACACAAACTTAAATATAGAAAAATGTTGCCACTACTTTAGAACCCATTTACACAGACTTTGTGCACTTGAGGCAGACAAATGCATCCTTTAAAGTATATATTTATATGAAATAGATGTACATTTAATATGCATTCAAGATGCCTCCAACATGATTTGTTTGTGCAACTTTAAACAAAAACTTACCACTTGTGTGATTTTAGCATGCCAAGTTTTAACCAGCTTAAAATTGTCATAAAAATGAAGTGTATATGTAGCTTGATGCACAAATTCCCCGGTGTGGCTGTACACACCAACAAAACCATTACAAAAGCGGCTTATGCAGGCCATACATGGGTTGAATTCCAAACAAATTTTTCGAAAACAATCAAACATTTTGTGCGTTTTGTGATCCGATGGTGCAACCATTGATTTTCGACCAATCAAGCCTTCAATTTCACCTCCTGTGGCTACAGAAAAGATTTTGTGGCCAAGGAACTTTTTTTCCTGGGAATTTCCTTTTCTTGCACGAATGCTCATTTCTTTTTTAATTATATTTCTTGCACAATTCTACCATCATTGATTAGAAAATCGTTTGTTTTTAAAAACCTTTCCAGCAGTAGTGTAACAGTGCTGCGCCTTTTCACGGTGCCAGACGGGATTTCACATGGGGTTCTCAATTATGCAGGTTGAGGGGCTCTGGGATGTCTACTCTGAGTGGGGAAAACCGTATTCTTCAGGATTGGCAACTCCTGGATTGGATCCACATTTTACAGGTGTGCACAGCCTCTATTTTTTTTTTTAAACAAAAAACATACAGCCTTTTAGTATAAGAGCTTTCTTAGGGCCAGGTCACACCAGAATGTGCATTCCCCTGCAGTGAAATTCTGCAAATTGCACCAGAATACACAAATAGTGCATGCACTAATTTTGAAAAACCTGCCACATCAATTTGCGCGGTACTGCTGTAACATACGATCTGGTGCACTGCATTTGCGATCTGTATTTTGGGTGCCCGTAAAAGTAAAAGCACACCTTTCCTGCACCACATTCCGGTGTGAACTGGCACTTACGCTAGCGGCAAGCTGCTGCACAAATCGTGTGTGTGAGGAGACACTGGGATGGCATGTATTCTGACTTCAAGTAGAGGTGATCTGACCAGACAGGAGCCTGTGCAGCCCAAGTTGGGCAATTTGTTACAAAGCTGGATGTAATAACATGTTGAGTGGAAACCGGTTCAGGCTTGGTTCACAGCTATGTGCATGGCTGCGGGCATCGCAGTGATGCCCGCACCCGCAATGAAAACGTGATGCTGTGAGAAAACCCACGGGGCTGTCATTTGTTCTGAATGGCACCCCCACACATGTAAAATGGCAGCGCGGGTGCAGGTGTAGTAACCATAGGGAAATTGCATTGTCAAAATGACCATGTTATTTCCCTGTGGGCCGCGTTTTGAAAAAGGTGCATGCACCTTTTTTGCAGGAAATGCAGACACAGCAGCCCGTTCAAATGAATGGGCTGCCATGCCAACCTGGCCTGCAGATACGCATAGATGTGTACCTAGGACTAGGAACTATGGAATCCATAGCCAGGAGGGTAGAAAATGTATTTTTATTTTGGGCGTTAAAAAAAAAAAAAAAACACGCGCAGGGGTTTTCAACTCTGTTCTTTCAATAAAAGTGGGCTGAAAAGCTCTTAAATGTACTTCACTTGCGCGACTGAAGTTTATGAAAATGTGCTACACTTGAGTAAATCCCCCCCCCCCCACCCAACCACAAATTCTCCCACATACTCTGAATACTCTGATACTCTAACACTGTTTAAAGTGTTACTAAACCCACAACAGTAAAATCAGTCTGTATATGCAGTAAAGAATGCTTGTTATCATCCACATTGTGTAAAAAGGTTGTTTGATCAGGTCTTACCTGATCCTTCCGTTCTTCCACAGTCCCCAATCCATCTGTTGAAAGTGCAGAGCCTTGGAGGCACTCTGCACATTCTAAGTTTGGTATGTATTGCTAAAGAGTTTTTTTTTGGGAGGGTGCATGTGATCAGCACAGGGCCAAACAGCACTGTCCAGACAGAGGGTCAAAAGTCATGCAGCCTCATAGGACAGTCAGAGAATGAAAACTCCTCCTACAAGCTTTAACCAGTGCTCAGCCAGACACTCAGAAGTCACATATCGTTTATATTTAATAAAAATAATTGCATTTCTGTGGGAGCTCAGATATAGTGAGTGCAGGGTCCTGGGTTTAGTAACACTAATTTCACAATTAAGAAATATCTATAGTGGCGATATATATATCTATATATCTCTATCTATAGAGATATATAGATCTATCTATAATATCGCAATCACACGTGCAACTATCACTTGAATACGGAAGTACAACAAAACCGCTGTTAAAGGAGAAGTTCACTTCTGGAGCATGTTACATATTCCACCCGTTTTTAATGGTGGAACATGTAACATTATCTAGCATCGGCAGCACCCCCCCGCCCCCGTGACAGCAGGTTGGGGATTTTCTCCCCGCACCCACTGTCACTATTTGAAAACACAGCCATGAGGGGGACTGCCCACACAGCCACCTCACGAATGAATGCTTACAAGTACCGGTGTAGTTTTCAATGAGCTGCAAGGGCACTAGGGAGCTTCCTTAGTTTGTTGATATTCCTTCTCTCAGGTAACTGCCTGACTATACGCGGTATGAGCAGACAGCTATCCCGAGAGTCTGCAGGAGCCTGGACACTGCACAGGTGATTTGGTGATTATGAGTGCAATGCTCTGCAGGCTCCTTAAAAAAATTAAAACTGCACATTTTTTTACCTGCAAAAAAAAAAAATTGCGTTTAAAATTATGTTTTTTTAAAAAGGTGAACTTATCCTTTAATTACATTCATTGCTTTACCACTAGAAAATGTTTAGCGAAAGTCACATTACTGCTTTATATTTATGCCCCTAGTGTACAACATAGACTGATCAGTCACAACATTATGACAACTCACATAATATTGATTAGGTCACCCTTTTGCCACCAAAACAGCATAGAAGCCACCAGACCTTTGAAGGTATTCTGTGGTATCTGGCACCAAGCCTTCATGGAACTTTTTTCTAGCACATACCACAGATGCTCAATTGGATTGAGCTCTGGAGAACTTGGGGGGCCACGCCAACACCTTGAACTCGTTGCTGTATTTCTCATATCATTCTTGAACCATTTTTGCACTGTGGAAGGGTGTAATGAACTGCTGGGAGAGGCCACTGCCATCAGGGAATAGCATTTCCATGAAGGGCTGTACCTAGTCAGCATGTTTAGCTAATGTTAATGTCCTGCTAGGAAACATTGGGTCGTGTTATTCATTGCCTCCGCTGGCTTGCCTTCCAATAATGCATTCTGGTGCCATCTCTTCCCCAGGTGTGTGGTGCACCCCCCCCCCCCAGCCAACCATATGATGTAAAAGAAAAATCATATCTATCAGATCAGGCCACTTTCTTCCATTGATTTGTAGACCAGTTGTGATGCTCATGTGCCCACTTGTAGGTGCTTTTGGGTGTGGACACAGGTCAGCATGGGCAACCCTATTGGTCTGCAGCTACACAGCCCCATACACAAACTGCAATTCCCATCGTTTCTGCTTCAATACATCAACCGATCAACCTTCGGAACAACTTACTGCCTAATATATCCCACCCACTTTCAGGTACCATTGCAAGATTATCAAGATAATCCATGCCATTCACTTTGTCAGTGGTCATGTTATGGCTGATCAGTGTGTATCACATACCACTGAACACAGCAAAACATAAATACTATGAATATACATTCTTCTACAGCCAATAATGAACAAAACTGTAATATTAACATTCACGGGCTTCAGCCAGCAATGAGTCTTGGAGTGAAACTAAGGCGCTGTGTACATCTGCATTCTCATCCAAGCTCCTATAATTCCGTGTCGCACTGTGCAGTTCACAAGTCATTGCAGTTTATTTATGCTCTGGCCTTCAGAGTTGCATGCCCTGACCAAGTTACTCTGCCGCTCCAGACTCCAGCCACTTAGACCGAGCGTCACATCGCTGCACGTCTTTAACCACAAACCAGCTGTCTGGTACATTTTTCAGATAAAATTCATTGTTTCAATTTATGGAGATTTAGACTATGGTAATAATGAAAGATGAGTCACTGATTTCATTCTCAAAGCACAGGGCAATTTAAAAGAAATGCATCATTTTGGGGTTAAAGACATGTTCTGTCCAGGCTCTGGATAAAGTTCTGATTTTCGGATTTCTACAGATGTTAATGTGTGTCATGGCCTAGCTTTCCTAGGCTGTGTGGGACACGACTTAGATAAATCTGAACACAAAGTAACATTTTTTGTGTGAAGTAAAAGCTGTCATGAACAACCTAATGAAGAGGAATGGTTTGGACAGAAAGCTGTAATGATATCCAGCTGCTGGTATATGTTACTAGCTGATAAGAGCATGTTTCAACTTTACAATGGGGAAAGTTTTGGGAAAGGTTAAAATTCTGAATGCAGGAAGTCCAGCTTTTTTTTTACTTCATCTGCTAGACTTCCTCTGAACTTGCATTGATTTTCTTGCATAAGTAGTTTTTCAGTAAAACATACCCTTTATGTGGTCATTAATAAGAAAGTTGTGAGACATAAAACTGGCCATGATCCAAAATAAATAAAAGGTATATATGATCCTTGCTGTCCTGGTGGCAGACAGTGCCACCCCGTGCTGTCAGTTCTGTGTTCTCAGCCAGGAGCCACAACTAATGACCTCAATGTAGCTAGAGCAAAACATCACAAGGGGCCACACAGAAAACACCACATTAGAAAGAACTCATCTGGTTGAGACCAGTGGAAGGAACTGCAGTACAGTAATATAGATATATTACCGCATGAAAAATATTTTCCTAACAGTAGGAAGAATCCCATGGGTAAGATAGCTGCAGCATTTGAAGCCTTCCTAGATGCTCCCTCGATCTGGGGTACATTCTAAAAGGTTACACTGATGATGAAAATGGTTATTTTTTCAAAGGCAACCATTGATCTTTTTTGTCATTTGCTAGAAAACCTGACCAATAAAGCAGTCTCTGCATGCCAAACGCTATTCTCTGAACTAATGAGTAGGACTTGTACGGTGAACACTGTACTCGGGGTAGCACAAATACAAGTGGATAGTCCAATCATTGCACATTTTATTTAGATATCAATCCATTTAGAAAATGTGCTGTATCATGCTGTATACCTTGTCTGCCACAAACCAGCCCCCCCCCCCCCCAAAAAAAAAAAACCCCTACAAAACTTTAAAGTTGCTATGAACTCATTTACAAAATTAAAATGAGGGCATGCTAACACGCAGCGTTTGTATGACAGAAGAGACCCTAGACAAATATCCTGCACTGCCTGTCCGCAGCAATGTGATCTGAGTTGTAAATGCACAGCTCAGACCACAGTTAAAGCACCTGTTGTGTGTCACAGTGATGAGACACCAATGCACAGGAGTAATGTCATCGTGGCCTGGCCATTCAAGTGGCTGAAGAGGCAGAACCTGGAAGACCGGGTGAAGATGGAAGCACCCAAAACCTGCAGGAGCGATGACAGCACAACACTGGAGAGCTCTTTACGACAGGTAATTCTGTCATAATGTGTATGCAGTCCATACTTAGCATATTATGGCTTAAACCTGCAGGGGAGCTAGTAAAAAAAAATGGTTTACAATCGGTCATCCAAAAGCAAACTTTTGGCCCAGACACCACAAAATGACTGGTATTAACCTTAAGGCTCGGTTTCCACTATTGCGACCCCAAAAATCACACAATTTACAGTGTGACTTTGCAATACAATTTTTGATGCAATGTCATGCGACTGGTGAGAACCAAGGGAGAACAAGTTGCACCAAAGTCAGAACAAAGTAGTACAAAAACCTTTTTTGGAGTCGCTGCGACTTGTTTCACCAATTAGAATGGAGACCATTGAAATATATGGATTTTGACTTTTCATGCAAATTCACATGTGTCAAGTCACACAACAACTTGCAGTAGTGGAAACAGAGCCTTACTAGCCAGAAAAATCTTCTTTGTGTGCTCCTCGGAAACTAGTTTTACAAGTTACCTAAATTAAAGTGGATATAAACCCTCTCCTATACCCAGTGAAGGGAATAGCCTCGAATGATACACACAGTGTAAACAAATCTCCCTACATATGTTTTACATGTGTATCTGCTGCCTTTCCCTTTCAACACGCTTTAGAAAGTGGACATGTAAAAAAATCTTTATTCCCCTCCCAGCAGTGGGTGTGTAGTCTGGGCTTACACTGTGAGAGCTGATTTGAGGAAAGGCGCACACACCTCCCTTCCACATAGGCAGAGGAACAAAAACTTGCATAACTGCAGTCTGAATAGACAAGCTTTCTGCTTATCTCCAAGTCCCATCCCCCCACCCCGACACAAAATTTCCAGCTTTTTTCACGGTTTGGAGAATTTGTCAGAAGTGACTCTGCTGATAACAGCAGCAGAAAGGCATGGCACTCAGAGCTTTGGAGAGAGATAAGTAAACACTAAAAGGATATACAATGCTGTGAAAAAGTATTTGCCCACTTTCTGATTTTTCTGCATATTTGTCACACTTAAAATGACTCAGATTATCATCAACAAATTTTATTATTACACAAGGATAACCCGGGTAAATACAAAATGCAGTTTTTAAATGGTTTCACTTAAGGCAAAAAAGCTGTCCAAACCTGCCTGGCTTTATATGAAAAAGTAATTGCCCCCTAAACCTAATAACTGGTTGTGCCACCCTTGGCGGCAACAACTGCAATCAAGCGTTTGCGATAACTGGCACATTGCTGTGGAGCAATTTTGGCCCACTCTTTGCAGAATTGTTTTAATTCAACAACATTGGAGGGTTTTTCAGCATGAACAGACTGTGTAAATTCATGATACAGCATCTCAATTGTATTTAAGTCCGGGCTTTGACTAGGCCACTCCAAAACATAAATTTTGCTTTGTTTGAACCATTTGTAGGTGGACTTGCTGTTGTGTTTTGGATCATTGTCCTGCTGCATAACCCAAGTACAATTGAGCTTGAGGTCACCAACTGATGGTCGGACATTCTCCTGGTAGAGCTCAGAATTCATGGTTCCATCACTTATGGCAAGTCATCCAGGTCCTGAAACCGCAAAGTAGCCCCAGACCATCACGCTAAAACCACCATGTCTGACTGTTGGCATGATGTTCTTGTTATGAAATGCTGTATTCATTTTATGCCAGATGTAACAGGACGCACACCTTCCAAAAAGTTACTTTTCTCTCATCAGTCCACAGAATATTTGCCTAAAAGTCTTGGAGATAATCAAGATGTTTTTTGGTAAATGTGAGATGAGTCTTTTTTTTTGGTCAGCAGTGGCTTTGGCCTTGGAACTCTCCCATGGATGCCAGTTTTGCCCTGTTTCTTTCTTATTGTTGAATCATTAACACTGATCTTACCTGAGGCAAGTGAGGCCTGCAGTTCTTTAGATGTTGTTCTGGGTTCTTTTATGACCTCCTGGATGAGTCGTCGTTGTGCTCTTGGAGTCATTTTGGTTGGCTGGCTACTCCTGGTAAGGTTCACCACTGTTCCAAGCCTTAGAAACGGCTTTGTAATCCTTTCCAGACTGATACATGTCAATGACTTTGTTTTTCATCTGTTCTTGAATTTCTTTAGATCACCACATTGTGTTGCTTTTTGAGATCTTTTAGCGTGCTTCACCTTGTCAGTCAGCTTCTATTCAAGTTATTTTTTTATTTAACAGGTCTGGCAGTTATCAGGCCTGAGTGTGGCAAGAGAAATTTAACTCAGCTTTCCAAAAAATTGTGGTTAATCACAGTTCATTCATGATTCGGCATGTGAGGGGGCAATTACTTTTTCACATAGGGCCAGGCAAGTTTGAACAGCTTTTTTTCCTTAATACATGAAATAATTTAAAAACTTCATCTTGGATTACCTCGGGTTACCTTTGTGAAATATTAAAATTTGTTTGAGTATCTGAATCATTTAAGTGTGAGAAATATGCAAAAAAATAAATAAAAATCAGGAAGGGGCAATACTTTTTCACAGCACTGTATATGTGCCCAGGTCAGATTTCATGAATGGGGTTTACAACCACTGACTCAAAGACAAAACCCCAATAACTGTTAATCTCCTATATACAATAAACATACCTTAGTAAATATAGGACACAGAGCAAACATGTGAGCAAATTCAGGCCCGTAGCAACAAAGTAAAACTAATTTCAGGCTCCATGCACACTAGCTTTTTTATGCTCCTAGAAGCTAAATAATTGGAGTTATCCTGTGTGTCAATATACACTGTTATGCAAGAAGAATTTTTCAAGCTTTAGTGTTTAGGAGCAGAAAAAAAGGTTTTGGGAGAGTTTTCCCCCCCAACAGAAAAAAACACTAAATGCTGCTAAAAGCTTCTATGCGCTACTAAAACGCTTTTTTTCTTTCAGAAAAACGCTAATAAAACGCTAACGCTCCTAAAAACTACCAAAATGCTACTACAAGCTGGAACAAAAACACTATTATCAGCGTTTTTCATCTAGATTTTTTGCTAGCTTTTTTTGAGCTTATAAAAATGTTAGTGTGCAAGGAGCCTCGGGGGGGGGGGGGGGGTTATACATAGAAGAGGTTTCTCTGCAATAAAGGAAATCGTCATCTTGTGGCATCTGCTTTTAAGTAGAGTTTGTACTTCTAAATGTTAAAATGGCTGACAGGTTCACTTTAAAGAGAGATTGTGTTATTTTCACATTTGATTAGATGCAATTTAACTTCACTTAATGCAGAATGAATGTCTATCTACTTCTATTGTGTTACACGCTGCCTCTGGTATGTGATTTGTCATTTTTCACTACTAATCATAGCCTGCATTGGCAATTATTACTGTCTAGAGAGAAGGTCATTCTCAGCAAACAAAGATGCTCTGAGTGCACCTTAGACAGTCGTAGCCTCTAAATTAGGGGTGTTTAATATACAGTTGTGCTTATAAGTTTACATACCCTGGCAGAAATGAGGATTTCCTGGCCGCTTTTCAGAGAATATGGATAACAAACTTTTTTCACTCATGGTTAGTGTTTGGCTGAAGCCATTTATTATCAACTGTGTTTACTCTTTTTAAATCATAAAAGGCAACAAACTACCCAAATGATCTCTTCAAAAGTTTACATACCCCAGTTCTAAACACAGTATATTGCCCCCTTTAACATCAATGACAACTTGAAGTCTTTTGTGATATTTGTGGATGAGGCTCTTTATCTTCTCACATGGTAAAGCTGCGCATTCCTCTTGGCAAAAAGCCTCCAGTTCCTGTAAATTCTTAGGCTGTCTTGCATGAACTGCACGTTTGAGATCTCTCCAGAGTGGCTCAATGATATTGAGGTCAGGAGACTGAGATGGCCACTCCAGAACCTTCACTTTATTCTGCTGTAGCCAATGACAAGTCGACCTGGCCTTGTGTTTTGGATCATTGTCATGTTGGAATGTCCAAGTACGTCCCAGGCACAACTTCGTGGCTGATGAATGCAAATGTTCCTCCAGTATTTTTTTGAGAACATACTGCATTCATCTTGCCAACAATTTTGACCAAATTTCCTGTGTCTTTGTAGCTCACACATCCCCAAAATATCAGAGATCCACCTCCATACCTTTCATCATAGGTCTTTTTGACTCCTCTCCAAATGTAGCATTTATGGTTGTAGCCAAAAAGCTCAATTTTGGTCTCATCACTCCAAATCACTTTGTGCCAGAAGGTTTGAGGCTTGTCTCTGTGCTGTTTGGCGTATTGTAAGTGGGATACTTTGTGGCATTTGCGTAGTAATGGCTTTCTTCTGGTGACTCGACCATGCAGCCCATCTTTCTTCAAGTGCCTCCTTATTGTGCATCTTGAAACAGCCACACAACATATTTTCAGAGAGTCCTGTATTTCACCTGAAGTTATTTGAGGGTTTTTCTTTGCATCCCGAACAATTTACCTGGCAGTTGTGGCTGAAATTTTAGTTGGTTTACCTGACCATAGTTTGGTTTCAACAGAACCCCTCAGTTTCCACTTCCTTGGATATCTTTTTATATCCCTTTCCTGTTTTATACAGTTCAACTACCTTTTCCTGCAGATCCTTTGGCAATCCTTTTGCTTTCCCCATGACTCAGAATCCCGAAACGTCAGTGCAGCACTGGATGAAAGATGCAAGGGGTCTGTCCAGAAACTCACTGACCTTTTATACACACACACAACTTACAAGCAAACAGATCACAGGTGAGGATGGTTACCTTTAATAGCTATTCAAACCCCATTGTGTCAACTTGTGTGTATGTTATCAGGCCAAAATCACCAGGGTATGTAAACTTTTGATCAGGGTCATTTGGGTAGTTTCCGTTGCCATTATGATTTAAAAAGGAGTAAACACAGTTGATTGATAATAAATGGCTTCAGCCAAACACTAACCACAGGTGAAAAATGTTTTTGTGTTTTCATTCCCTGAAAAATGGCCACAAAATCAAATTCTGCCAGGGTATGTATACTTATGAGCACAACTGTACATAATGGTACAAATTTGTACTGGTAGTTGCAACTACCACAGACATGAATAAAATGTGTGAGTGAAAGTTCCATCCATGTGTCAACATGCATTAAAGGGCCTACCATAGACCATGGCATTGCATTACCATGTGCGTAATCTTACCTTGGTAACACACGTGAACACCTGAAAAACATGGAAAGGTAGGAATGCAGTCCTAGGGCTGCCACACAAGGTTAGCACTTGTTATTTATGCTATTTTCAAAAACACTGCCTTTCCATGCATGACAGGATACTGGGGCTGAAACTGGTAGTTAGGCATCTTAAAATCTTTTTAATTCTTTTTTTTTCTATTGGTTTTATACATGTCAGCTACTATATATTAGTCCCTAACCGGCAGTAACATGGGAATTGCACTACACGCACAGATTGCACATGCCACAAGATAAAAAGCTTATGCAATGATCTAAATGTATACCACCTAGCTGAGAATAACCTTCTTGATAGTTACTGTTGTGCTATATTTTCTCCACTTGATGATGACTGTCTTCACTGTGTTCCATGGTATGCATATCTAATGCCTCTAAATTTTTTTTTTACCCTTCTCCTGACTGATACCTTTTAACAATGAGATCCCTCTGATGCTTTGGAAGCTCTCTGCGGAACATGGGTTTTGCTGTAGGATGCGACTAAGAAAATGTCAGGAAAGACCTACTAGAACAGCTGAGCTTTATTTGGGGTTAACCAAAAAAGTGATGAAGATAAATCATTTCAGAACTTTTTCCACCTTTAATGTGACCTATAAACTGTACAACTCGGTTGAAAAAAAATATGAAATCTTTTAGGTGGAGGGAAATAAAAAACGAAAATAATGTGGTTGCATAAATATGCACACCCTCTTATAACTGGGGATGTAGCTGTGTTCAAAATTAAGCAACATTCAAACTTTAATTGTGTGTACCAACGTGTGTGTACCGACTTCTATTTAACATGAGTTTGAATGTTGCTTAATTTTGAACACAGCTACATCCCCAGTTATAAGAGGGTGTGCATATTTATGCAACCACATTATTTTCGTTTTTTATTTCCCTCCACCTAAAAGATTTCATATTTTTTTTCAACCGAGTTGTACAGTTTATAGGTCACATTAAAGGTGGAAAAAGTTCTGAAATGATTTATCTTCATCACTTTTTTACATCACAGAAACCTGACATTTTAACAGGGGTGTGTAGACTTTTTATATCCACTATAACTACTGTACTTTTACTTTCTCCATCAGCTCATTCCCCACAGCTCTTACCTTTTGTTCCTTTTGACCCTCCCCCTTAGACTGTAAGCTCTAACGACCAGTGCCCTCTGACTCCAGCTGTATTGAATTGTATTGTAACTATTTTCTGTCCTCATGTTGTAAAGCGCTGCACGCACTGTTGGCGCTATATAAATATTGTATTATATTGCAGTTCCAGATTTATAGTCCATAAATGGTTCAATGCACGCTATTTTCTAGTAGAAGACCATTTCCACACGGATATGGACCAAATGTAAATTAAATATGTAATGCACCAGATTATGGTGGTAAAATGGTGTTTATTTTACCAGTCTATACTATACCTATTTATATAACAAATAAGTTATCAAGCTTAAACAGTTAAAAGTGACAGCGGAATTTCTGAATGAATACACAGTTAAACCAAGACATTTTCGTGGGTGTCAGACCTTGTCTGTTCCAACGTTTTCAAGCTATAATGTACAGAACCATCCCTATCCCTCCTACTAGTCATGATCTGCATGCATTGCATAGGGAATCACATAGACACAGTGATTACCTCACTGGCCCTGGATTGTTTAAAAAAAAAAAATAAAATAAAAAAGAGAAAGGTTTTATTTAAAAATGCTATCAGCATGTTGATCAGGAGGAAAGGAAGAACCTGTGTAGGCAAAATATAAGCAGATTAAACTTCAGCTTTAACTTCCTGTCTTTCCTTTACAGCGAATGTCATCCTGATAGTAGTTTTTTCATTCAGTAAATGTCTGCTCTAGAAGTATAAAATTAATTCTATAAAAGGTCAAAAGCAGTGAGGCTTGTGTGAAAATCAGCTCTGTGGTGAAAGCATGCATGGGAACATACCAGTGACACCAAAATGTGCGACAGATAAGTTATTGTTCTACGGAGAACTAATGGCTTGGAAACCTAAAAGTTATATTGCAAGAAACTATGTGTTGCAGTCTGCTCAAACCTTCCTGTTGGGAGTTCCTTTCAGATTCAGTGGGAAGCATACAGTATTAATAGCTGTACTTTCCCACAGGTCTGGACAGGATCTCCACATCAGTTTTTTGACTTCTCAGAAAAGAGTGACCCAAACACACACAAGACATTAGGGGCCTAGGGGCAAGGAGGAAGATCGGGGACATGGGAGACCAGACCTAAACACTGGTCAGTTTACAAATAGCTGCAATTAGTGCTACAGCATACATTTAAAAATGGACACATTTCTTGTAAAAGGATCTAGATGTATGCCACTAATGAAATGATATGCAAGTGTTTTGTTAATAAAGAATTTGCTCAGCATTAATATGTATACTATAGAAATCTATTTACTGTAAAATGGTAAATTTAACTTGCTTTGTGCTACCAATTTAGCACAAAATTTCACCGGCAGCTATTTGAAGTGTCGCTATTAAAAAAAAGTTTTTATTTCAAATAATAAAAGTGCAAAAGCTGGAAAAATACCACTATAGTCAGCAATATTAGGGAATGCTTTGGAATCATTAAATTTATAGTGTAAAGTATTTTTGTTGCAATTTATCAACCCTAAACTACTAAACCTTATATTGTGTTTAAAGCACTGAGTCAGAACAGAGCACACTTCAACCACAATAAAATAACATTATTATAAAAAGCATGCTTAGTCAATCTGTAAAGTGCTGGAGAAGAGGGAGATCTAATCTGTCTCATTTCAAACAGGAATTCAATTTCATATTCCAAATCACTAGTCTGTCCCTTTATCTCCCTCATATTTAGCAGTCTTGAGCTATGACAAGGATGTGATACATAAGGTAAAAAAAATGTGCATATTTGGACTTCCCATTCGTGACCAACACAGTAATCCTTTGCTGTAGATATACAGCCTGTGGAGCTCCTTCCCTTCGAATTTGTTATGCATGCTGTGCGGAGGTAACTTAGGACAATAGTACAGGGACATCCTCCATCCTGTGACAGTTCCTGTCTAGTCAGGAAGGGACATCCTCTTCGTCTTTACTATGCCATATATTACCTTCAGATATGAAAGAACATATATGAAAATACACCTGATTTTACTAGATACTAGTACTGCCACATTTCTAAATGGGAGGCCCCATCTTTCTTCCAAAATATAAGGATTTACCCAGTTATAACTTTTTATACATGCCCCAACCTTTTTTTTTTGGCCATACAAACTAAAAGATGGAGAGAGTGTTCTCAAACCGACTGATGCCTGCTCAATTTATCTAAAATTGTTGTATTATAGAACCATCATAGGCTACTCTGCAGACATCATCCAGTCTGTAGATATCTCCGTGGCCTTCATCCAGTCACGTAGATGTATATCAATCACAAAGCGATCAAGTCTTATTTGAAGTTATTTACAAAAAGTGATAGTGCATACTTGATAGCTGTAGAATTAAACCAAACCAATTGAGAAATGAACATATGCAATATTTTTGTGGGGAAAAAGTGTAACACAAATTTACACTTGCAGGCATTTTATATGAATGATTATTATGCAATTCTGTGTATAGACTGGCAATTGTGAAACTAGTTACTATTTTAGTGTCCATGGTTAAGCAATCACTGAAGCACATACTGCTATGTTAACAACTGTAAACCACCTACAATTACTAGCATGATCCCTAACCTCTGAGAGGTGGTAATCCTGTATTGGTTGTAAGCTGTCAAATTTATTTCCCTTTGGTGAAATATCCCCTGGATTTAATTACAGGTCATTCTTGATACTTTATGGAGTTGAGCCCAAGTGCTGTGGCTTTGACATTTAACCCTCTGACCCTTAAATATTTACCAGCTTTCAAACTAGTTGTGCACAATTATCCCTTCAAGAACTGCAGAAATCCATCATTCTGGCCAAGTATTACCATGCTGTTCTTTAGAGGGCATGTTATAGTTGGTAATAAGGAATAACATACACCCAAAAATCTATGAAGGCAGAATACACGCTGCCCAGCCAAAAAAAATCCAAAATGTGCACACCTAAATTCTGCCATAGAGTATTGCTCAATGTGCTTTGTAGTTCAGATTCAACATTTTTTCCCCATTACAGGAAAACAATGGCTTATACTGGCAACAGACTTCTCTCCCCTTTCAGTTCTTGCAAGTGTGCCGCCATTGTGGAATGTATATAAAACTGTACACAATAAAATGCCTTTATATGCTAAATTGGGATTTACAAAATCTTAGAGGTCTCTTTATGAAGCCGAGAAAATTACTTTCACAAGCATTCTCTGGTGGAGATCCATCCAGGCCCATGCATTTTAAATGACTGTGGTTGATTCTTCACCAGTGAATGTTTGTGAAAGTCACATTTACTGTTTTATAAATAGACTAAACCATAGAGTATTTAAAGGAGAACTGCATGCTCTCAAAGAACATGGACTATTTTGAATTCTTATGCTGCTAGCATTAGTAAAAATACATAGGAAGGTATATTATACTTTTTTTTTTTTTTTTTTACATTTAAAAATGTACTTCCTGGTTTCTGGCCTAGGCAAATTACATACATTCATGGAGTTTTCAGGAAGGCTGAAGGTTTATCTTCTGTGTGCTGCTCCCCCCACAGCCCCCTCCCCATCCAGCGATGTGCATGGGGGACTCAGTTGTCTCAGGTCTCTGTCTTCATTGGCTCCCACTGCTGTCAATCACAGCCAGTGAGCCAATGAGTAGAGAGCGGGGGTGGGGCCAAGCTACGATTGTCTTATGGATGTATAAAGCAGGGCTCTGGAGCGAGCAAGCACCACTGCTCCATCCCAAACGGCTTACTATTGGGGGCACTGGTTAAGGGAGAGGAGCCAAGCGCACCGGTGGGGGAACTGAGAAAAGGAGGCTCAGGGCTGCTTTGTGCAAAACTATTGCAGAGCAGGTAAGTATGACAAGTTTGTTTGTTATTTAAAAAAACAAACCTTTAGAGTCACTTTAATGGCTCATTAATCTAGAACAGCCTATCTAAGACAAGATAGGCAAGAGTTCTTGATGAACATAATTGTTGCAGATCAAATTATCAAAAAACAGTTGATCAGCATGGTAGTAGGAATGGGATATAGAAAGGACTGGGAAAGCTTTGGCACTATCAAGAAGTGCTGAAGATCAGTGGCGGCTGGTGCTATATCCGCTTAGTCAGACCACCCCCCAGGTCGTTCAGATTAGCCACCACCCCCTCCGGTCAAATCTCCTGCATTCACCCCATCTAGGTCTCAGTCAGCACTTCCTCCAGGAGGTGGAGATGCCGCTTCACCCTGCATCTCCACCTCCTCGGTTTCCTGGCGACATCCCCTGCGTCTCCTCCTCGGCCAATAGAATCACTTCCCCTCTCATCCTAACCGGGTCTCAGGACCTGCTTCCTAATTGGCCAGTAGGAGAATCAGGAAGACAATTCGCTATTGTCCAAAAGCTGGGTGGGCTCATGGCGCAGTGCTCCAAGCCCCCCCTCCTTTTTTTTGAAGCCAATTAGAGCCTCAGGCTCTAACTCACATGCTTCTAACAAAAAAAAAACAAAAAACATTGGAATCCATGCGTTTGGTGCCCTGCATGTAGATTAGGGGCTGGGCACAATTATTGGGGGGGGCGGCCCCCATATGGACGGGTTGCCACTGCTGAAGATTTGCCTGGAATAACGGCCTGAGAATAGGGTGACAGAAGGATTTGGAGCTGTAGAGTCTCTTTAGGCGACTAGTAGCATGGGGATCACTGCAAAAGGGGAGTATCAGTCGATCACGCAAAATAAAAAGATTTTTAAAGCAGGTTTCCAGTTAGCAATAAAAAAAATGGTATGCAGTGTCCGACACGAGCAAGAATTAAATTTTCCCGGTCTGGTAGGCATTTTCCCAATGTACAACTGGTCCTAAAAAGGTACCCTTGTATAGCTGCAGCCTTTCAGATGTCATCACATACAGTGCAGGACCATCAGTTCTGTACTGTATACGAGGATGCTGAGGGCCCACCTACATTTTGGAAAAGAGCGCTAGCTGCTGAGGAAAATGAAAAACAAGGCCCATTCCTTGTTCCCCAGACTAGAATTGAACCCTTGATGTGCTGGAGGAACACTACATTCATTCTTAGTGCCGACTGAAGTTCAGCCTTAAAACCCAACATCAGACAAAAAAAATACTCCATTGCAGTGGGGCTACACCCGCATTGCTAGGGTTAACAGCTTGTTTTCGCTAGAGCAGAGGAGAAACCGTTTTAATTACCAGATCTTCTGCTCCTCCAGCAAGCAGTGCTCCTCCATGATCCAGCGGTGGACTGTTCCTTGGCATCCTTGTGTCCAGTACAGGGTTTTGTACCCTGCTCTGGTCTTGATGTCAGGA
Organism: Lithobates clamitans; assembly: GCA_037952925.1. Lineage (NCBI taxonomy): Eukaryota > Metazoa > Chordata > Amphibia > Anura > Ranidae > Lithobates > Lithobates clamitans. The sequence continues at coordinate 102,427 of JBBGZY010002706.1, forward strand.
CCATAGACGGTAGACCAATACAGCACAGAGGTGAAAATGCGGCATGGAGGAGCAGCGCAAGTACATCTCCTTTTATTTTTCCCCAAGGAATAAACAAGCAATTAAAGCTTGCAGTGTGGGCACAGCCCCACTGCAAGGGCTAGATTTTTTTATTTACTTGGAGTTGAGCTTTAGGGTTCCTAATAACAATGAATATCATTGTGGTTGTAACTGCACTGAACACAAGGTGGCATTAAAGTAAGTCAAGTTGAATAACATTATGTTGCTTGTTGGTTAGAGGTTTGACTGGACTGCTTGGTTGTGTAGATGTTGAATATACAGCTTTGAAGTTTTGTCCCCAAATACCATCATCGCAGAACATTACATTGATAATGCTAGCATGGGAGTTCCTTCCTATATTTCTCCATGCTTTTGGATATTTGTAAGCACAGTGTTAAATAGTTAAAATATCAGTATATACAACATTACATAAACAAAGCAAAATGTCATTCTGGCTGCAACAAAAGGGGACATCAACAAAAACATAACTGACTGCAAAGAATCAACAGGAATATGCGTGCTAAAAGGATTAATCAGCTTTACCAGAGTTCTATAGTGGTGCAGGATTAGTCTCACCTGTACTGTGATCTGATGACAGCATGCATAGAGTGCTTGTACAAACACGTGTAACATGCAACAGTCAGGTAATTCTGACTGCAAAGGTCATGTCAGGTTCCTTGGAGATGGATTACAACAGTGACATGAATGCTACATGGCCATCAGTTTAAAGAGAAAAAAAAAAAAAGCTTGGTGATGTACAAAGTGATCAAGTTGAAAAAGGATCATATAAAGAAAGCAACCTCCAATTAGTAATGATTATTAGACTGATAGGATTTTAATTAAAAAAAAACAAAAAAAACAAAGAAAAAACACACACACACACACACACACACACACTCACATATGCTACATGCATTTGGGGTCTCCATTTATTTGAGCTCATACTAAAATTTCAAAAAGTTTAAGATTGCATACCATTTTCTGAATAGCTGGGGCACCTAATGCACTGAAAGCCTAATTCAGACAAAAAGGAGACAACGCAGGCAGGTATTTTTTTCTACCTCCTTTGCGCTTTACTCAGGAGTTTTCAAGTGCATTTGAGCCCATGGCTACTGGGTAACATCCATCTATTCCTTGGCAGCCTGCCTGTCAAGGGCAAACCCCCTAAAACCCAGGATATTGTCATGACATCAGAGACATTACATTGAATGCCCACAGTCAGCATGCCTACTATGTCAGGAAACTCCTAAGAGCCACATGCTTTTAGGAGTTTACAGACCATGTGGACAGGGCTGACCGCGGGCATGTGGGTTGACCGCTTCATGTAGCAATGACTGTTGTGGCCTGGCAGGGTGCACCATCAGCAGGAACAAACCCTTGGGACACTAAGGCTAATAATTTCACCAGCATCTGGAAGCAGTGTATCTGATCAGGCCCTGCTATGAAATCAGGGTCTAATAAATGCATACAACAGTGCCGCAAGGTAACTAAAATGTAAATGCTGGTCAAGGACAATGAATGAGGTATAGGGTGATTATTTTCTATTTCTAGAGTTGAGCTTTAAAGTCAAAGATTATTCTACTTACATTTTGCATTACCTTGTTGCCTCATCAATATTGTAAAGAAATTAAAATCTTAAATCTTTTCTGTATACCTTATTTTAGGCCCAGTGACATCACTAGGTCTCTATGCCTTTCTATGCAATACAGACAGGTCATAGCTGGGGGAGGGTCCGCTATGGTACTGTACATGGTGAAAACCGAAAAGCTCTCGTAATGGCCACATGTAAGGCTGAGCTGTGATTGTTGTAGAAGTGTTTTAAACTTGGGTATCTTTAACACTGTCCTGATTACAAGATACCTGAAAGTGTTAAACTGCTTCAGTTCTCAACATTTGCCGTTTAAAGGCTCAAAGATCATTTACCAGTTGGCTTGCTTCACGAAAAAAAAAAAAAAAAAAAGGAAAAACGTTGATAATCATTTAAATGTTGCCCATAACTAGCAAATCAGGTTTAAGCTTTCAAATGAGCAGCAAGTGTGATTAACTGACGACTGCTTTACCGCTGCCCCATGTAATTTGTTCCCTTTTTTGAAAACTGCCCCCAACAAAGGCAAGGCTTAACCATGCTAAATAAAAATTAAAGTTTTTCCTTCACTTAATCCCCTCATATTTTTGTGAATTTTTTTCCCCGTATGACTATGAAACTTGTGTAGAATAGTTTACAACAGACTAAGCCAAAACCTATACATACTATTTTATGGAGATTTAGTTACTTCCATCCAAACTAGAATACTTCAGAACATGAAAAGCATGGTCCAAGTCCAGCTGACTACACATTACGGTTTTATAAGTTATGATAAATGGGTTTATGTGTGTTCTCCCTTCAGTAATAAAAATATTACCAACAGCCACTGGCATTCATGCCAACTATAAAAGAGTATTCCCATCAATAAATAAAGAACTCCTCTATTGCAGTTCTGCACTGAAAAGGAAGACACATTACAGATTCTCCCACCTGATGAAGCAAATATGAGAGTCACCAAAACCCTTCACATGGAACTGTTTCCAATTGTTATCCTGGTCCGTTTTCAATTACTCAACAATGATGTTTTGTTTACAGGGGCTGGAAGATAGCCAGGCCTTCAGTGGATTGGATGAACACTGCTCATAGGAATTCTTGATGCACCTGTTAATTTTGCCTCTGGGTAAACAGCTAAGGATTCCACCATTTCCTTAAACTGTGTTGGAGGCGAAGTAACATGCAATAATAATTATAGAAACAGCATAGATTAGGAAACCTGAGAAGTGAAAGTTTAGGAAAGCATCATGGTTGAACATGTAGGACTAGAAAGCAAGGTGTACGTAGAAAAACACATATGAAAAAAAAAAAAAGTGCTTCAGAGTTCAATTATTTTATCCAAATGATCTTTTCCAGACGTAGCAAATGATACATTATTGGATCCAGACCAGCAACTGCTTTCTAAGACCAATCTCACTTAAGTGTCATTACTTTACCCTTTAACTAAAAATTGCTGTTACCCTAACCTGTCTACAAGAAAGCTCAGTGGAGATCCATTCACATTCTGCTCTTTGGCCCCTCTCAATTTCCAAGTGTGCTGTGGGAATTTACTATGCAAAGCTCCATGCGGGTCTCAGAACACCCAAGTAGATTCCATAAGTGACCATTTCTCATACTCTAACAATCCTAGCTCTAACACAAAACAAGCAAGCTATTCAAAGGTTAATAAAGAATTATCATCACTTGGTAGTAAAAAGCATTTTGTGTTTTTTTGCATAATTAATAAGAACAAACTTTGAATAAAGTCAATTTCCATTTGATTAAAAAAGCCCATTTCCCCTTAAAGCTAGCATGTTTATAGTACTGCACCCTACATTTTATTTTGCCCATCACAAACTTACATCAGCAGCCATTCAAGGTCTACCACCATGGAAAAACATTTCACTAATTTGTTTTATCTGTAATACCAGAGAGCCAAACCAGAAGCAATACTCCAAGCAACCAGCAAAACTAAACAGGACTGGACAAGGAATCATAATCCTCTCTATCCTTTTGGCAGGTAGGTGAATAGTGATTTTCTCACCTAACCTCTATGGAAGACAATACAAATCCACTTGGAAAGCAAAATGGCAAATACTGTATATATTTTTCAACTATATGAGTTTGCCTGGCAGTCAACCTATAATATAGAAATTACTTTTTGCTCTCAAAGTACCACAATGTATCATAAAGGCAAGTCTACAATCGGATGTTAAAATATAATCACTGTAGCGTCAGTGTTGCCCATGACTGTCTGTTTCTAGTGGGCACATTTGTCTTGCATGTTTTTATTGATTTGCTATATTTAATCATCATATAACCTCAGCAACCAAGACCCATGGCACATGATGGATTTAGACCTTTTATTTTGATTCAGGCTTCAAATTTTAAAATTGTTTGCTGGAGGGGGAAAGTTTACCTGATAAATCACAAATGCCTATTAGAGAACTAGTGGAAAAATAATACCTGTAAAGGGAAAAGGGCAGCTTAAAGCATATCTAGACCAAAAATTTGATATTTTGCTGCTTACCAATCCTTGATTGTAGTGGCTGCATTCATTCAGTTTTTTGCCCACTTTGTCACCTGGCTTCTGACCAGTAACATACTTCCTATCTTAAGGTGTAATGAGGGACTCTCTCAGACAGTAGCAATGTCTTGAGAAGGCAATGTTTGAATGTCCAATAGATAAACGTTACATTAAAAAATTAAAGCCAAACTCCAGCTAAAACTTTAAGCAGCTACTGTTTTAGTTTCTTCTTTGCTGTAAAGATTTTACCCAAGTTTATAAAAGCTGACCATTGTGGGCACCTCTGTCAGTGTTAAATGTTCCGCTTTTGCTGCACAGCTTGGTCTGTTAGCGGAAGTAGAAAAATAACAATAAATTACAGGAAAACAAAAAAGCTAAGTTATAGGGAGGGATCGGAAAACAAAAAATTATTTGAAGTGATTTTGCCTTGAGTAGCACTTTAAGGGGTTCACACATGTGCGGTGCGAATTGAAGCTCAGCCTTCACAGATCACGTCAGTTTTTGATCAGCATCAGGTCAGGATTGCATCAGTATCAGGTCAGGTTTACATCAGGATTTTATCCTGTTCACAACAGAATGCATCTGCGAATCAGATGTGTTCCCATAGAAGATAATGTGCTTGCAATTCGCACCGCAATGACCAGAAAACGCACGCGTTTTTTGGACAATGCAGAGTGCGAATGCAACGCACATATGTGAACCAGCCTCATTCAAATGAACGTATTTTAAAATGTCCTGTGAATTGGATACGGTGTAAGCCACATCCAATTCGCATAGGTGTGAACCGGGCCTAAGACAGACAATATACCAATTACAGGACATCTAAAACAGTCCTCAGTTTTATTATAAAAAAATGTAAAGATTGATGCTGTATCTCTGCCTGAGACCAACTATTCCAAATCCCTACACAGTATATACCCGACGCCTGATAAATTGGCTAAGATCTTTGGAAATAGTTCCTCACCCATGTTGGCATTATTCTGTCACTGGGGCACATTTCATGTACTTTATTTGACTGCTCAGCTATCCAGGTGTATTGGGCCGAGGTCTTAGAGTGCTACCATACCCCTAACGCCCCAATGTCTCAAAGTGGTTGTAAAGCCTCAAGGTTTTTCACCTTAAAGCATTCTATGCATTAAGGTGAAAAACCTTCTGTACTGCAGCTCCCCCCCTAACCCCCCTTTTCTTACCTGAGCCCGATCCGATCCAGCGATATGCAGGAGTGCAGCGGCTGCAGCCACTTGCCTTGTTAGATTGATAGCAGCAAGAGCCATTGGCTTCCACTGCTGTCAATCAAATCCAGTGACATGGGAGCGGGGCCGAGTCCCACTGTGTCTTAATGGATGCAGAAGCAGTACTTGGGAGTGAGCCCGCATGGGTGCTCCCAGGAAAAGAGACTTTCCCTGGGGGCACCCAATGAAGAGGGGCCTGGAGCGCTGGGAGGCACCCCAGAATAAGAGGATCGGGGCTGCTCTGTGCAAAACAATTGTACAGAGCAGGTACGTATAGGCATGTTTTTCTTTTGTTTTGTTTTTTATTAAAATAACAGGGTTTAAAAACCCTTTAAGGTTAGTGGATGATTTGGGCCATGGCTAAAGCTATTTGCACCCTGCATACTTGTTTTTTTTTATGCCTGGAAACCTTATATTTTCTTGGAAGAAAGCCGCATTCCACCCCAAAAAATGATTTTATATATATTTATATTATATACACACATACATACACTTTTAATACGACTGCATGTCTTTGTTCTGATGAATAAATATATGCAGTCACTGTTTTGTATTTTGTACTTTCTTGCAAAAATAAAGAATTTTCAAAAAAGATTCATGCTAAAGCACACAATTAAATCTTACTCTGGAGCCCTTTCCATCCAACATTCAAATCTACTGGGCAATAGATGGGGGGCAAGCTTTGATTGTATGTTACCTTAAGAATGGATAATCAATATGTCCATTTATTTGGGACTTTTTTTCTAATGCAAGTATTATAAAACCTATATGAATACAAGTTGTAAAATAAATAAAATTTGTGTTCTATTTGGCCAGATTACAACTGCATGGCTGAAAAAAGATACCACCATGATGGAGCCCCTTAATGCTCAGATTGACTTACTAGACTAGAAAAGGTATTATGTTTTTCAAAAAGCTTTTAACATGCATGTTTTGAGGTCTAACGTTCCAGGACTCATTTTCTGAAGTCTTGGCTGGAAAGTTAGCACATTAAGCAATTGGTCATAAACAGTTGCCATAACTTGCATTAATATTGTAAACACATGATGATTTTTTTTAATTAAATCCTTATATTCCAGAAATGATAAAATGTAAAGATCTACTTATTGTCACTTAAAATTCTAGACTAAATTGTCTATAGTTAAAGAAAAACAAACAGCACTGCAGACATTATTTAAACTTTGCAAAAATGCAAGCATAAATAAATGTTAAATGTAATAATGGTGTTTGAGGTTCAACCAACCATTTCTTGCTATATTAAAACAAAATGAAAAAAACTGATTAGGTCATTTTCACCATTTCTTAAAGGAAGCACTACTTTCGCAGAGTAACAAAACAAAAGCGTACCCATAAACATTTTCTGCATATAGCTCTTAATTCAATGTTTTAGTGCAAGGCCCAAGCACTTAATTGTTTTCCTGCCAATGCATCCACTTTTGTATTTCAGAACATAATACCTAGTGGTGCTTAGAGACAGAAGTGCCCCTCTTATTGCAAAAGAATGAACAAGTCATCAATTTTCAGAATAATATATATATATATTATTATTATACAGGAGATAAAAAAATTATATATATATATCTATATATATATCTATATATATATATATAGATATATTTACATACTGTGACAGTAGGAGATGCTGTCACTGTAAAATTGGTAGTTTTGGGGACACAGGGTGTGCACATTGGCTTGGTGCAAGACTGCAGAGCATAGATGTGGACTGGAGAAAACTGCTTTCACCGCTTTCTCCAGGTTTTGGTATTCCATCATGGGGCTCTGTAGTTTGGAGATTCCACAGTGTCTTGGGTGGGACGGGAACTCCAACCTTGTGTCCAGATTTTGCAGATGACCAGCAGGGTGTGTGCTCAGGTGAGCCCTTATAATGAGTTTATGGGAATACCTCAGGGCTCCCAGTTGGAGACTGCTCCACACCAAGAGACAGGAGGTCTCCAGGAGTCAGAGGGGCTGCAGGAGGCAGCCAGAACATGTGTGACTGCAAGAGGCAGTGAAACGGCCTGAGGACTAAGGCCAGAGCGGAGCTGTAGGCGCTAAAGTAAAGCTGTCCACACTGAAGAATCCACTGGTCTGTGTGACCAGGATAAAGAGCAGAAGTACTGCTACAGAGAGCCAGGTGGGCTAGCATTTTCTGTTGTGTGTATTTTCTGGAAAAGACTTATTTGCCTTTTTAAAAAAAATGGGTTACCATGCCCTAAAATACAGTTCCTGACTGGTTTGAATCACTGGCAAAAGCATCTACGTTACAATACATATACACATCCACACACTGTAGAAGGAATGATACAGCTAAAAAACAGTGCATTTTTATGCTCTCTATTCAGATATATGTTTATAATGCAAGTTAACATAGGTTATTGGTACTAAACTTTTCTTATATCATGCAACTGTGGTATAGTATGTTCACATGTATGTTCCTGAATATAGTTGTACAACTACTTTTTTTGTCCTCAACTACTTAAAATGACAGATCATAAAAATTGATCAGTCTGTAAAAAAGGACCAACCGCCCGTCCCCCCAAACCACCCCCCCTATTTTTTTTTTCTTTATAGAACAAATATGTCATACTTACCTGCTCTGTGCAATGGTTTTGCACAGAGCAGCCTTGATCCTCTCCCAAGCCAGCTCTGAGAGTCCATAAACACACAGAGCATGGCTCGGCCCTGCCCCCTGCTCCCCCTGTGAGGGAAGAGAGAGCACATTGCTGGATTGAGATTGGGCTCAGGTAAGTATTTCGGAGGGGTTTAGAGTCAGCTGCACTCAGGTTTTTTACCTTAATGCAGAGAATGCAAAAAACCTTCAGCCTTAACCACTTGCCGACCGCCTACCGCAGATATACTGCGCCAGAATGGCACAGGCAGGCAAAATTACGTACCTGGTACGTGATCTGCCTCCCGCGGGCTGGGAGGTGGTCAGGGCACCCGCCGTTTATTGTAAAAGCAATCCTAGCGGCTAATTAGCTTCTAGACTGCTTTTACAAGCAGTGGGAGGGAATGACCCCCCCCTCCCACCGTCTTCCATGTTTTTCTCTGGCTCTCCTGTCCCAACAGGGAACCTGAGAATGCAGCCAGTGATTCCGCCAGCTGACCATAGAGCTGATCAGAGACCAGAATGGCTCCAATCATCTCTATGGCCTAAGAAACTGGAAGCTATGAGCATTTCATGACTTAGATTTTGCCGGATGTAAACAGCGCCATTGGGAAATTGGGAAAGCATTTTATCACACCGATCTTGGTGTGGTCAGATGCTTTGAGGGCAGGGGAGAGATCTAGGGTCTAATACACCCCATTTTTTTCAAAAAAGAGTACCTGTCACTACCTATTGCTATCATAGGGGATATTTACATTCCCTGACATAACACTAAAAATGATAAAAAATAAATAAATAAAAAAAGAAAGGAACAGTTTAAAAATAAGATAAAAAAAAAGAAGCACCCCTGCCTGGCCTGCTCTCGCGCAAAGGCGAACGCAAGCGTTGGTCTGGCATCAAATGTAAACAGCAATTGCACCATGCATGTGAGGTATCACCGCGAAGGTCAGATCGAGGGCAGTAATTTTAGTAGTAGACCTCCTCTGTAAATCTAAAGTGGTAACCTGTAAAGGCATTTAAAGGCTTTTAAAAATGTATGTAGTTTGTCGCCACTGCACGTTTGTGCGCAATTTTAAAGTATGTCATGTTTGGTATCCATGTACTCGGCTTAAGATCATCTTTATTTCATCAAACATTTGGGCAATATAGTGTGTTTTAGTGCATTAAAATAAAAAAAAGTGTGTTTTTTCCCCCAAGAAATGCGTTTGAAAAATACTGTGTGAAAAAAAAAAATGAAACACCCACTATTTTAATCTGTAGGGCCTTTGCTTTAAAAAAAATATATAATGTTTGGGGGTTCGAAGTAACTTTCTTGCAAAAAAAATTTTTTTTCATGTAAACAAATAGTGTCAGAAAGAGCTTTGTCTTCAAGTGGTTAGAAGAGTGGGTGATGTGTGACATAAGCTTCTAAATGTTGTGCATAAAATGCCAGGACAGTTCCCCCCCCCCCCCAAATGACCCCATTTTAGAAAGTAGACACCCCAAGCTATTTGCTGAGAGGCATGTCGAGTCCATGGAATATTTTATATTGTGACACAAGTTGCAGGAAAAAGACATTTTTTTTTTTTTTTTTTGCACAAAGTTGTCACTAAATGATATATTGCTCAAACATGCCATGGGAATATGTGAAATTGCACCCCAAAATGCATTCTGTTGCTTCTCCTGAGTATGGGGATACCACATGTGTGAGACTTTTTGGGAGCCTGTGCAAAAACCAAGCACCGCCTTCAGGGTTTCTAAGGGTGTAAATTTTTTATTTCACTCCTCACTGCCTATCACAGTTTGAGGCCATGGAATGCCCAGATGGCACAAACCCCCCCATTTTGGAAAGTAGACTCCCCAAGCTATTTGCTGAGAGGTATAGTGAGTATTTTGCAGACCTCGCTTTTTGTCACAAAGTTTTGAAAATTGAAAAAAGGAAAAAAAAAATTCATTTTTATTTTCTTCATTTTCAAAAACAAATGAGCTGCAAAATACTCACCATGCCTCTCAGCAAATAGCTTGGGGTGTCTACTTTCCAAAATGGGGTCATTTGGGGGGGGGGTGGTTGAACTGTCCTGGCATTTTATGGCCTTCAAAACGGATAGGTAGTGAGGAGTGAAATAAGAAATTTACGCCCTTAGAAATCCTGAAGGCGGTGCTTGTTTTTCGGGGCCCTGTATGCGGCTAGGCTCCCAAAAAGTCCCACACATGTGGTATCCCCATACTCATGAGAAGCAGCTAAAAGTATTTTGGGGTGTAATTCCACATGTGACAGACCTAGCCGGGAAAGAGACTTTTGGAGGGGACTGTATGCAAGCCTCTTGCCGATCGATTGGGGGCCCTTGCATTTGGGGGAACGGTGATCTTTGTGAGCTGTATGCCTGGGGACCCTGGATTTGCCATATTGGAATAGTGGCCGATTCATAATGCTGGGACAGATACTGTTATGAGATGCTGATGTAAATTCAAACACCTGTCTGTCTATTGTCTGCTAAAATGTGTATTGTAAATAAGTCTACTATGGGATCAAAGAGTCATTAGATCCCCATTGTTATTTGTGTTAATTAACTCTGCTATTGTGTGAAGAAGAGTCTATGTTGATTGTGATAATGTTGATTGGATTTTCTGAACTACAAGACGGTCAGTCTGGCCTAACGGTCATGTCTGAGTCATCTAGGCTGTCTAAAGGGATTAGTTAATTAGCTCATGTTAATTAGGTTAATTAGGTTACAGCTGTATTGTTAGAGTAATATGAGCAGGAGGTCTGCACCTCCACGTTGAGTGTATAAAAGCCTGTATTTTGCAATAAAGGATATTCCTGTTTGAACTTACATACAGCCTGCCTGGTGTTTGTTCTGAGCTATCACAACTGGACTAGAACGGCACAGAGCTGTAGTTCTAGTCCCGGAGCATCGGATGACTGGACTATCAGACGTTGCAATCTGATTCAATAGCTGCAGAGGAGTGTCAGGAGAGTGGAATCGAGCGAGCAAGGAGCTTGTTACACCACAAATGCCCATGGCCTGTGTGAGCAATATATCATTTAGTGACAACTTTTTGTAAATTTATTTTTTTTGTCATTATTCAATGACTTGGGACAAAAAAAAATAAATAATCAATGGGCTCAACATGCCTCTCGGTAATTTCCTTGGGGTGTCTACTTTCCAAAATGGGGTCATTTGGGGGGGTTTTGTGCTGCCCTGCCATTTTAGCACCTTAAGAAATGAGATAGGCAGTCATAAACTAAAAGCTGTGTAAATTCCAGAAAATGTACCCTAGTTTGTAGACGCTATAACTTTTGCACAAACCAATAAATATACGCTTATTGACATTTTTTTTTTTACCAAAGACATGTGGCTGAATACATTTTGGACTAAATGTATGACTAAAATTGAGTTTATTGTATTTTTTTTATAACAAAAAGTAGAAAAATATAGTTTTTTTTTTTTTTAAATTCGGTCTTTTTCCGTTTATAGCGCAAAAAATAAAAACCGCAGAGGTGATCAAATAGCCTCAAAAGAAAGCTCTATTTTTGGGAACAAAAGGACGCAAATTTTGTTTAGGTACAGCATTGCATGACCGCGCAATTAGCAGTTAAAGCGACGCAGTGCCAAATTGTAAAAAGTGCTCTGGTCAGTAAAGGGGGTAAAATCCTTCCGGGGCTGAAGTGGTTAAGAACCATTTAAATCTCCTGGGCAGTCCAACAACATGGCCATTGCCAGTTCTCAGTTCTGCTTCTACCCACTTTTAATAAGGGTGTTCCTTGGATTTCCATTCTTCTTTTTGCACTCTTAAACATCTTAAACTGAATAAAATGATTAAAAGATCCAATAGGAATTATGAGTTTCATCAAATGTGGTGGTAGTTCAGAAAATTCTCCAGAGTTTACCAAAAACGAAAACCCTTATGGGTCGACAGACCCTTTTTTATTACACATACTCATATCTAATTTATTAATATTCATTACAGTAAAGCTGGTCCAAATCAGTCAAATTGTGTATTTCAATTGAATTTGAACAAGTGTAAACAAAAACTTATATATGTAAAAAGAAAGGTTTCCATTGCTTGATATTCTGATCTTTCCTACATTTTTGAGGCATCCTTATAATATCCTGTTGGAATGAAACTATATTCACTTTTACAAGTTTGAAACCCACTCCCCCAAAAAAAGAATAAAATCAGTGGTGAGGGAGAATTAGGACAATCGCTACACAGAAATGAATGAACTGTATTGGGTTGACCCAGATACTATTCAGAGCAGAAAGATTTGCATATCCACAAATCGGGTGTGGGATAGATTTTGCTTTTAAATCAGATTATCTCTTAATACATACATTTTAATAGGAAGTGATAAGCATGTTGACTTCAACAGCCAAGGTTTGACTTGATCGAAGAGGTTCAAAGGTTTACAATTCGTGGTATAGGGACACACGCCCCCCACTAAAAGCAATTGTACAATTAAATCTAAAAGGTAAATATTTTATGGCCATGAATATTTTTTTTTAGATTAGAGATTTTAAATATTATTTGCATCTATACATTTCCAAATACACTATTTTGTCCCCTAAACCTAACATGGGGGAATAAAAATGAGAATTAGCATACATCAGACGTTATTCTGTAGAGTATTGCTTATGTTGAAGTACGCAAAGTACTTGGGTTATTTATCTGATCAGCAACAGGCTGATGCATGAAACTGTTAAACCGGTCATAAATAAACTTTTAAGGGAAACTTAAGCATACACAGTATATTTCACCAACACATTCTGACTGCAATCCAGACTGATTTATTCCAAGGTCAGAAACTCAAAATTTTCTGCTAGCTAGTCAAACATTTTAAAAAGATGGTCAAAAATATTTTGTCAGGGTTTTTTAAAAAGCAATGAGACCTCTATGCTGCACCTTAGCCTATTAGGAGAGAGACACACACTGCTCTCATGCACATTGCTGGATTGAGATTGGAGTCAGGTAAGTATTTAGGAGGGGTTTGGGGGCAGCTGCACTCAGGTTTTTTTACCTTAAGCCCGGTTTACACATAGGCGATGTTGGAACCAACACGATTCCAGTGCCGGTTCCCACATGGCATCTCCCTTGCAGGCAGTTCACACTGCCCTTTGCGAACTGCTGCGGGTGTCACTCCATATCAGTTCACAGATATCAATGGGAACTGTGAATTCGGACAGGAATCAGATCACATGGGTGTGAACACCCATGCGATCCAATTCCAGTGCGGGAAAAAAAAGGTTACTGCATTATTTTCCTGCAAATCCAATGCGAGTTCAGCCATACAACTGTATGGCTGAACTCGCATTGCACAGACATCGCATATGATCGGCACACCAATGCGGTGCAAATCACATGCAATGTCTGATATTGCATATATGTGAACCCAGGCTAATGCAGAGAATGCAAAAAAACTTCAACTATAAGAACCATTTAAATCTGGGCACTCCAACAAGCCATTGCCAGTAAGTATTGGAACAAGGCAGCTATTATATACTTCTGCTCATTCGCATGCCCGTTGGCCTTAGCACGCACAAACTTATTAGTGTGTGCACAAAATGGAATGTGCATGTATACGTGCAGGCCCAGCACTAGCGCCAAATGCCTGATTTAAGCAGGACAGATTGCAGAGTGGTCTTCAGCTAATTCCTGTTTTATCTGCACCTTGACCTGCTATACGTGCCTACCTGTGTAAGACCCGGCTAACCCTTGACCAGTCTCTGGATTCCTGTCTGCTGAGACCTCAGCTTGTAGTCTGACTTTGTTCCTGTACCTCACTGTCTGGCCGTATATCGACCCCAGCCTGTATCCTGACTCTGTCTCATGTTCCTTCATCTGTTGATGACCTTTTGCATTGTGTGCTGGCTACACACACCTGCCTGCTGATCACGTGTCACCATATTCCAGTTCCTGCCTGGTGATCTATGGTCACCTAAGCTGGCGCTGCCTGTTACACTGTTCTTACACCTTCTGTCACGACTACCAGGGGTGCTGGACAAGAGGTGCAAGAAAAGCCCCCTCTCCAGCTCAGTCTCCACCAGGTATGTGACAGTCTTTTTACAAGCGCTATTTGTGTGGATTGTTACAAGGGTTCCTGTGATACACTTAAGCTGGGTACACAAGTTTTTTTTTTTTTCGTTCAAACAGTTGGCTTAACGATAAAAAAAAAAAAAAAAAAAAACCTGATTCCTGCATCTATAAAAGTCATGTGGGTTCAGGAATCTCTGCCGCTTTATTGTACTCTGACAGCGGAGACTCCATCCCCTGTCAGAATACAATGATTAGTGCTGCAGCCATTGACTGTAGACTGCTGATCGAATGCTGGTTTTCCAGCAGGACCATTCGACAGAAGCCGGTGTGACATTTGGGTTCTGTTGAACAGAAGGCCACACACAGATTGAAATTCAGCTGGTTCCTGTTAAACCGGCAGAATTTCAATACGTGTGTACCCAGTTTTATTTAGCCTTTCAGAACGTATCGTTTCCACAAAGATAATGTTTGAAATCACAATTTTTTTTTTCCCTAACGTATGGCTGTATTCATGATGTAAAGTGTCGACCACCTCTTATATAAAAGTCTGGGCTTCAATTGTCCAGTGCTTAGATATTAAAACTGCATTCACCCCATTTACCAAAAGAACATCAAGTTCAACCACAAACATGCTGCATCACTATAAGCGTCAAGTGAGCCCTAAGGTGAGCCGACAGGTCTGACTGGGACACATTGGCCTTCATATGCCCATCATTTACATTTACTACATGTTATAGGTCAGACAGAAAATTAGCAGAGCAAGATAAACACAGAGGAGGATATTTTAGACAAAGTGGAATTCTTTTTCACAAGCCTTGCCTGAAGTTATGTTTTTGGTGGAAAGATTCAATAACTAACAAAAATCTTGTAAAAGTCAGCGCACTATTACACAAAATGACCGCAAACTGTGTCAGAGATATCAAAGGTGAAACTAAAATAACATAAGGCATTTGTAGCATCTATCTTTATACATATTTGTTTTTAGAAAGCTATTTAAAAGATGAGAGAAATAAAAGGCTGCCCTTGCTGACGCCCCCCATAGAGAGGCTACCCTTGCCGAGGCCCCCCATAGAGAGGCTACCCTTGCCGACGCCCCTCATAGAGAGGCTACTGTTGCTGTTTGGTTTTAATAGGGTAAGTAACTGACCTGGAGCAAGCATGCAACAAGTGAAGTGAGAAAACCTAACAAGCATCCTGGATCAGTTGCTTCAAGTATTGGCCAGTGTAGGCTGTAGCACGTAGTCTGACACAACGTGAAAAGGGTTTCCATGTATATTTTTGCTGGGGAGGGTGAAGCTAGTCAAAGCATACTTCTTTGATTGAGAGAGGTTTTTTGTTTTTTTTTCAACTAAAATTACATCAGCCATCCCTAAAGTAGCAAAGCCATAAAATACCATGTTGTGGTTATATAGTTAAATAAAACATGGTGGTTCTTGTGATTTTTTTTTTTTTTTACTGCTAGGCTACCAGATTTTTTTTTTTGCAAAAGGTGGACTTTGCCTTTAAAAAATCCTGTCAACCATCCTACATAGTGGCTTCAGTTCTGCCAGAAATGCAAGTATAGATGTTTGCTTACATTCTGAATACAGAATTAAAGGATAAGTTCACCTTCTATAACATGTTAGACCCATATTCAGGAGTAACATGTAACCTGTTACTGATGCATCCATGAAGATGTATTAGTATCACCATACTGATGAGCTTCTCCCCACATCCGCTGTCACAATTTAAAGAAAAAAAATTGCAGCCACCTGGCCACATCATTTATTCAGAGTTCTGTGAATGGGAGAACTACAACTATATGGATAGAAAAAATACTGCACAGGTTGCAAGAAAAAAAAAAAAAAATATGCGAAAAAATGACAAAAAAATATTGTTGAACAAATTGTGCAACAATATATAAAACCTGGATTGACGCACTAGTTGAGCAAAAAAAGAAAAAAAATTGTGAAAAACACATAAAATATCAAACAGTCCATAACGTTTTCATGCGAGAATGAACATTATTAGCAATGTATGGAAATCAAGCCTTTAATAATGAGTGCAAGAAGAAACAAATGATCAATTACCGAGTGCACCTTCACTGTAATTGATAAAAATGTGCGCATACCAGAACTCTAGACTACACATTATAAGAGTCTAGACAAGCATGGGATCACAAATCATGACAAATGTATCCATTTGAAAGAAGTGGAGACAATGTCATGGCAGACCTTGCTGGTTCTGTCATGATCTTTTACATTAGCTTCACTGCAGGGCTGCCCTGTCCTCTTCCTGCTGCTGCACTTTCAGTACTGTGGGGGTTAAGAGCTTCTGGTCTCTGGTCTTAGCGCCTAGTGCCTGTGTGACAGGGTGACTGCACTCTTGCCCATCCCAAGGGGATTGCTCTCGCATTGGAAAAATATCCTCTCACTGTTGAGTTCTCAATGAACTACCAGGGCACTGATGAGCGCTCTAGGTAGTTTATTAATCCTTTCTGTCATTCAGTAACTGCTTGCCCATAAGATGTATGGGCAGACAGGTATACTGACAGTTTGCAGGAGCCTTGCATTGTACCCATGATCACAGGTGCAATGCTTTACAATCTCCTAATAAAAAATAATAAATGCACATTTTTTACCTGCAAAAAGATGTACATTAACTTTGTTGCCCGCTAACCGTACATTTACAGCTAGCGGGTGACACAGCCAGGCACCTCAACATCCTGAATTTGTCAGCAGGTTACAGCCAATGCTTTTGGCTGTATACCTGCTAATCTGCTGTGGTCAATCACAGCACAGATTTCAGTGTTTAAAAAACACACAGAACAAATACAGAACAGCGTACGTGCCGTTGCTTTAGTTAGCCTGTGCCGTTACCGGTGGAGTCATTGCGGCTCTGGCCAATCACAGCGTCGGAGCTCGCGATACCCGGAAGCAACTCCGGGAGCAATGTTGGCCGCTGGAGCAGTGAACTAGGACCGCTGTGGGGGCTTCGATCTCAGGTAAGTAATTCATAATGAGCTAGTATGCTATGCATACTAGCTCATAATGCCATTTGTCTTGCAGTTTACACTAAAATGTATATTGCTTTTGTCATGTGAAGGAAGACTTTCTATTCTCATTCTATTACTCAACTTTATAACTTTCTTACTTAATTTGGATGCTTTTATTTGCTCAAATAAAAAGATAAAAAAACAAGTCAAGATCATAAACAGCAGTAGACTTTCATTTAAAAAAAAAAATTAAAAAATCAAGCATTCTGAGGAACCTTTTTGACCAGACCCGCACTCAGATGATGTTAGTTTACAATTTTATGTGACAAGAGTACAAACGAAGCCAGTACACATGTACTCAAAGCTCTCTGTAGCTAAATTCACCCATAGTCGACTACTCATGCATTTTAAACCCAATAGCAGAAGGACTCCATCAGAGTTAGGAACAGTCCTCCCCACTAGCTGTCCAAACAGTGGATGAAAGACACAAGTCACAGCAACAAATAGGGAGACAACCAAGGAAAAAAAAGTCTGCCAGCTTAGGGTCACTTACATTGCTCAGCCACAGCTGCCAAATTTTATAGAATATTTGTAAACATGCCCTGCTATTCTATGTAATTTTAAGTATAGGTACACTGCAGATATAAGGGATACCTTAAACTGGTACACAGTTTGTGAATATATACACCAGTAACCAATGGCCTATGATGGTGCTTATGTACAAAAGGTGATACTGCAAAGGAGGTGCAATAATTGATTGTTTTGTTCAAATTTGCAAAGCTTTTGCGGTTTCTACTTCCTGCAATTTCACTAGTTCTACTTCCTCAGTCAAAACGCTGATACATACAGTATACAACATGAACACACTAGTACCATATTTCAAAAAGTAAACTGGTTTCTGTGTTTGAACACATAAAACTAGAATCTGAAATGGTTCAGAATAGGAAAAGGCACCCTCTAGTGTAAGTTCATGAAGAAACTAGAATTAACTAGCAAAATGTGTCCTCAAATACTGACCAACACTTCAACGTTAAGCAGTGAGCAAAATAACAAAATTATTCCTGATCAATAATGAAGCGATGATGGGACCACCCTACACCTTATAAAAAATATAGCTGAGAGAAGGTATGGTTTGTCGCAGGGAAATCGAACAGCAAGTACTACTAGCCGTAATGTGGCAGAAGTATTGCAAACTGGCAGGCAGCTGGTAAGGAATTAGTACCATGAATATCATGATAATTGTATGCAAATTGAACTTCAATGCATTCCCTATTAATGCAGCTTAAGCCTTGTACACTTGATAAGAATATTAGACAATTTTTTTTTTTTTTCATGCTAGTCTTATATCAAAAGTGAATAGGTTACTAGAGTTATGAAAATTCTCCTAAGACCAAATACAACTTCCCGTGATGATGTAATGTATCATACGGCAATGTATTCTTTGGTTTCCAAACACGGGTGGTCTTGGTGATTAATTTTTTTTTTTTTAACGAACCCTATACTGATTAAAACGAAAATAGTTTGTTCTATTCTCGTACAAGAAAAAACTTTTGTGCTTGTCCCTTTTGCATAATTTTGCATAAACTGTTCTGATCAGCTCCTGAAAGCTGTGTACTAATGGTCAGATTATCGGACGATCATTAAGAAAGCGGTATTTTTAGTCTGATTTTCCCATCATTTGTACTAGGCATTAGCTTTTACTGCTTGTCAAGAAACTAAGTTTGAGAGAGTTTTCACCACAAATGTCTAGATCTTAGTACAGGCTGTGATTATTCAGACTGAAAATTGAATTGTAACCTTACCCTAAGAGGTTATAATGACTTGTACCCAAAAAAAAAGTTAAGAAACTTAGATTTTGTTACTAAAGTAACAGCTTCTGCTTCTTATCAGTCTGTCTAGATAACCTCTGTTTTCCCTTACCACTTTGGTCTCGGGAACCTGGGAAATGGATTGTAGATGTCAGTTAGCTCTGTAAGTCACTGAATGATCGATGACATTTTTTTTTTTTTGTTTATTCCATCCTTCACAAGAAATGCTGCCTAAAGAAATGTAGAGCCTGCATGCTTAACTTTGACTGGTAAAACTAAATAGTTCAGACACTTCAGAGGAGCCACTTACAGACTGGTTTTAAAGATGGGGCTCATTTAGTCTACAAGTCTGACACACACTCATACATTAACTAAATATTTGAGAAGAACTTCGAAATGTAGAAAGTTTATTCTTAAGTGAGTAATCATACTCAGAACATTAGGAGAAATCAGGATGCAGTAATATCAGAACGTCATTTCGCAAGACAACAATTTATATATATTTAGATCTGATACCCATTTACTCCGGTGCTTAATGTTTAAAAAAAAACATTGCTAGATTTATTATAATAAAGAGGGAAGCCTTGTACTATAAAAAGTTGAGCCATAATAAAACATTAATTTAATTCAGTCATAAAAAGGAATGATACTCTATTTCCATTTAAAAAAAGGTAAATAGCTAAAATAACCACTGCTAAATGCAATGGACAAAATATATATATATATATATATATATATATATATATATATATATATATATATATATATATATATATATATATATATATATATATATATACACACACACACATATATACACACACACACACACACACACACACACCCCAATAACAATAGTATTGGAACGCCTGCCTTCACAGACACAAACGTTAATGGCATCCCAGTCTTAGTCCATAGGGTTCAGTATGGAGTTGGCCCACCCTTGGCAGGCAATAACTTCAACTCTTCTGCGATGGCTGCCCACAAGGTTTGGGAGTGAGACTATAGGAATGTTTGACCATTCTCCCAGAAGCGCATTTGTGAGGTCAGGCTGATGTTGGATGAGAAGACTTGGCTCACAGTCGCCACTCTAATGCATCCCAAAGGTGCGCTATCAAGTTGTGATCAGGACACAGCAGGCCAATCAAGTTCCTCCACTTCAAACTCGCTCGTCCGTGTCTTTATGGACCTTGCTTTGTGCACTGGTGCGCAGTCATGTTGGAATAGAAGGGGGGCCATCCCCAAACTGTTCCCACAAAGTCGGATGCATGAAATTGTCCAAAATATCTTGGTTTGCTGACACCTTGAGAGTTCACTTCACTGGAACTAAGTAACCAAGTGCAACCCCTGAAAAACAACCCCACACCATAATCTAAAAAATGTACATATCTCACCCAGAGAGGAATGTTTTTTTTTGTGGAATTACTCTTTAAGGATTATGTCAGAGCAAGCTACCCTACAGAATAGCATAATGGTCAAATTAGTTATCAAAACTGTACTGCACTTACAAAAGGGTGTAGAACACAAAAAACACTGGTTACAAGGATCACCTGAAATAATCTGAAGAGAACACAACTCCAGACCACTTGCTCTGTGTTCTGATGCAGGTACTCTTCTTCCCAGTCTGTGGTTTACCAGAAATGAAAACTAAACTGCGCACCTCAGATCCTTATTGGTTTATTGTGGAAAAATCTTTACTCGACTCAGAAGCAGTCAAAATACAAATGTTTCAGCAACACATTTACAGGCATAGGGATCCTTGGTATGTGGTTCTCTGTTTTTATTCATAGACTGGCTGCAGATTTGTTTCTCTTAAGTCTGGCTATTACCAATTTGCATTTGGGGATGCTGGACATCTGTGTAAATGTACATCAGGTGAAAAATCAATCGCATAGAAGATTGCCACTCCATATAAATAGCGAAATCTTACTTCGCTTTGCAAAGAGATATCAGATAGAAGTGTTGGTGGAAGCAGATGGGACATGGAAACATAACATTCAATGCGTACTTGTAAGGTACATGCAAAATTTGTGCCCTTAGGATATAGCACTATTTTGCAGAAATAGCTAAATGAGTCTGCTTAGGATTGCTCTCTGGTACAAAGGGCAATATAAAAAAAAAAAACACACACACAACCTTTATTTGATTACAGCAACATTTTCTACAGTAAGTAACAAAATCATGTCCTGCTTCTGTAAAACAAAGGGGCTTCACATGGGTTAAGCCTTAAAAAAAAAAGCTGAGGTTAAGGAAACAAAAATAGAGCAAAATGAATTCACTTGAAGGCCAAGAGCTTTAAAGCTAAGTTTCAGTAGGCATTCCACCCAACGAGGTCGGCCTGCAGTAATGCGGTTCCTACTAACAGAGCCTTCATTGTTTTTTTCATAGCAGTTAGAAAATGCTGCTTTATGTCGCCTCACACCACAATTCCAGTGCAGGGCCTATGAGAAAACCAAGGCCGAGGTTGCACGGTGCATTGAATAACCTACTTTCTACAGTAAACTGTCCAATGTCCCAACTTATACTCTCAAAACTTTAGCAGAAGGATGTTGTTTTTTACATAATTTATAACCGGCAAATTTTCTTTTATGTGGGATTTGGTCATTTGTCTGTCCTCTCTCCTCCAAAGTCATTGGACTTAGCGAGGTGAAACCCTTCAAACAGTAAAGCCGACACATACACCCAGTAAGTAGATAAACATTGCATATTTGGAAGTGTAGTTATTCCACACCTGTTTTACATGTTTATACAGTAATTAAAGATTAATGCCTGTTCCAGACCAGATAAATATATGCACGGTGCAGGGAACAAAGCGCTCACTGTTCGTAGCTAGTTTTGAACCATACGGAGTTTAACATTATGCGGGGAGGTTGAAAAAGGTGAAGTCATTTCACAAACCAGCCTAAAATTCGGCATAATGCAATGTGTGCATTAGCGTTTCTAATGATTATAAATACATACACATTAAAATTATGTTCTTATATAGTGAACGTTTCCTTTTTTTTCTATTATCTGCAGAGCTTAAAATAACATACAGCTATGGAGCTAAACAGAAGTGTTTGACTTGTAAAAATATCACAGGTGGGAACTCTAAAGATGTATTAGCCAGGTAAGACAAAGATTAGTGATCTAGCTATTAAAAGGACACCTGCTGTGAGAGAACTCTGAAGGCTGCTACTGCTGATCTGAAACTTCCGGCTTCCAAAATCGGAATCACTGACCCACAACAGGTGTCAGCAATTGAGGTCACAACTGAACTTCATATATTTGGCAAGTAGTCAAGTAGGAGGACCACTAAATTAGCATTTTCAGATAGGCAGAGCCTCCATATTACCCAATGAGAAGTATTCATACAGAGACCCTGCTGTCAAATCAATTTTTTTAACAATAATATTAACATACAATTATATCTACATTTAACATTTTGGGCATGTTATTCTCCCGCAAAAGCCTCCCTAGTCTAGAGATCCATAAATCCTGAGACTGCTTTTGGACCTCGCCATCTTGAATGTGATGTCAGCAACTGCAGCAGGCTCAAAACTGTCAATAAAAAGAGGACGGAGAGTCTCCTTTTCAAACGTATTAACAGGAGGACTTTTTTTTTTTTTAAAGAAAAGACTGTAGGTCTCTTCTGTCAGATATTTCACCTGCCAGCTTTTTTTTTTTCTTTTCCATTTGTGTAGCTATGTCATTGCATGCGCAGCTTAGTGTACAGTCTCAACATGATTCTGTGCCGAGATGAGGTAGCACTTGTGCTTATGTGAGAGTGTTACATCATCTGCTCCTGGCCAATCAAGTGGCCAGAGAGTCCTTATTCTGAACAAATACGGGTGACAGATGGGACCGCAGACATTACAGCACTGGAGGGGGATCACCTTTGTCAGTTAGGCTGCCATTATGTGCTAATATATTATGCATAGAACTCATAATTCATTCCACCTTAAGTAGTCAAATTACCTAGCAAGTTCAAAGGCACATTGCAAGTCAAAAATAATTTATGGAAAGTTAAAAAAAAAAAGAAAAAAAAATGGTTGCAAGTAAGCATTTAAAATTCTGGGGGAAGATGGTTTAACCTGTCAGTATGTCATCAGAAAGCAACAGAACTTCGGTGAGAAGTAGGCATGCCTTTAATGCACTGGAAAAAATATACCTCAAAATAAAACAAAGCAATTGTTTTACATTAGTTTTAAGTTGTCTACATTTTAGGCACACATGAAAAATAGTTTTTTGGGGTTTTTTTTGTCTAGCAAAGGAAAAGCACAAATCCAGTGTTACCAACAGTTCATTAGTACTCAGTCATTGGTACGTAGATTTTGTTATTCATCAAGTGATAACTCACCCACAGATTTATTAAATTTTTCTTTCAAAAACCTAAGGGTGCAACTTCTGCTTCTAGTGTAAAATTGCAACTTTCTAAAAAAGGATCAAAAGTTAAAATGTATATAACCTAGAAGAACTTTAAATATATGCTTTGTGCACTTGAAAAACTCAGCAACGCATGAATATGAACCACCACATCCGTCAGGCCTACAGTGCACAATGTTCACTTCATAAAGTATAAAGAGTTAAAGATGAACAGCGTTAAACCACTCCAGATGGAAGCCGTTTGTAACATGTCTGCTTTACTGTTTTAAAGTTTCTGGCACTTTTATAGTGTGTTGTCCTAGTGATAACGTGTAAGCAAAAAGATATATACAGACATAACATAAAAATAAAAGAAAAACTACTTTCATTAATAGCTTATACACTTGAAGTGAAAACTTTAAAAATGGAGTGTACTATTCAGATGCTGCAATAAAATGACAGCAGTCTCCTTCCATCTATCTTTTTTTACATGCCTGGCATTGAATATTCTTTCCTATATTATAAACAGAAGAAGGAAACAGACCAACAGGTCCAATTCTATTGCTCTATAAAACTAGTCTAAATCAGTTTGCACATTTAGATGTGCATTGTTCATTTAATATTTCACGCTGATTTTTTTTTCTTGGAAATTTATATTAAAACACACCAATGTTTAGGTATATTGCCAATTTGTGCACTGTAGTGTTAAAGGGTTTGTTAACCCATATATATAAAACTATGCCAGTCCCTCTATTAGAGGCTAACATAGCACGCTGTCAGTAGTTTTACAAAACGAATGTTGTAAATACCTAATTTGAGCTGTCTTCAGGCCAGTGACATGACTCACGACCGCTTTCCAGCTCCGACGGATGAGTTCTGAGGGAGGGGCGGTGATCTCCCTCTGACGTCAGTTGGGGAGATCACGTGGCCACTCATCTCCTCCGCAGAAGCCGTGTATCAGAGCTGGAAAGCGGTCATGAGTCATGTGACCGGCCTGAAGACAGCTCAAATTAGGTATAAGGTAACCAATGACATTGTGCTATGCCAGTCTCTAATATAGAGGCTGGCAGTGAATATATAATGATTTTATTTTACAAGCAATAGCGGCAGGGGTGGTGCAATAGCGGCAGGGGTGGTGCAATAGCGGCAGGGGTGGTGCAATAGCGGCAGGGGTGGTGCAATAGCGGCAGGGGTGGTGCAATAGCGGCAGGGGTGGTGCAATAGCGGCAGGGGTGGTGCAATAGCGGCAGGGGTGGGGCCGGGCTGGGCCAGAGACAGACACAGAGGCAGATGACAGGGAGGAAGGAGGGGGAGAGGGGAGAACAGAGGGGACAGCGTATGACGGAGAGACCTACTTTAGACCACGATAACCAGGGCTGCTCTGCCCTGATCAGTGGTCATTTAGAGAGGGCATACAGGAAGTGCAATGTTCAGGGTTTTTTTTTTTTACAGTTTAGAGGGGGGCAGATTACACAGCACAAGGTTGGCAAACACTTTAATCTTAAAATAGCATTGATGCATAATCTCTGACACATTAGTATATCACAACAGTTTTCAGCTGTTGCCCTGGTTACCCTTTTAAAAAATTGAACCAGGAACTATTTTTTGCATACTTACATTGGACCACCTTGGCTCAATATAAGTATCCATATCTGAAATCAGGAGGGGCTCTGGGGGGTGCTATAAATCACTGTACTAGCCAAGGCTACATACAGTGAGAGCCGTGATCGTCTGGGTTCTGTGCAAGCAGTTTCCCCTCTGCACATTGAATAAGGGTCGCTCGCTTGGCACCTCTGCCATTCACAGAACACCTTGTATTTTTTTTTCAACACAAGACATTCTTTGATTGGACAAGATGGAGATCATGTAATCCTACTTTATCTCCACCTTGCCCAATCAGAGAATTTCTTGTATTTAAAAAAAAAAAAACCCCCAAAAACAAGGTGTTCCAAGAATGGTGGATGTGTGACGCAAAACAAACCCTGTGGCCATTGTGTATAAGGTAAGCCCCTGGCATAGAACCCAGAATATCACCTCACTGTATGTAGAGCGGACTACTAAAACAGTCATTTACAAAATCCGAACAGCCCTCTGTATATCAGATATGCATACATGGATTGAAACAAGATGGCCCAATGAAAGGGAAATTTTCAAATATTAGTCCTCACTTGCCTACGTGGCCGAGACCTTTGTGCACTGGGTTGGGGGGTGTATTATGCTAAAAAAAAAAAAACATGTATGGCCAATTGGGGATACAAAATATTGCAGGGAAAGAGATTATATATATATATATATATATACACACATATATACACACACACACACACACACATACATACATACACACATCTGTGCTCATAAGTTGCCATATCCTGGCAGAATTTATAATTTCTTGGCCATTTTTCAGAGAATATGAATGATAACACAAACATTTTTCACTCATGGTTAGCGTTTGGCTGATGCCATTATGAATCAACTGTGTTTACTCTCTAAATCATAATGACAACAGAAACTACCCAAATAACCCTGATCAAAAGTTTACATACCACAGTTCCTAATACAGTGTGTATTGCCCCCTTTACCATCAATGACAGTTTGAAGTCTTTTGTGGAATTTGTGGATGAGGCTCTTTATCTTCTTAGATGGTAAAGCTGCCCCATTCCTCTTGGCAAAAAGCCTCCAGTTCCTGAAAATTCTTGGACTGTCTTGTATGAACTGCACGTTTGAGATCTCCCCAGAGTGGCTCAATGATAATGAGGTCAGGAGACAGATGGCCATTCCAGAACCTTCACTTTATTCTTCTGTAGCCAATGACAGGTCAGCTTGGCCTTGTGTTTTGGATCATTGTCATGTTGGAATGTTCAAGTACGTCCCATGCGCAGCTTTCTGGCTGATGAATGCAAATGTCCCTCCAGTATTTTTTTATAACATACTGCATTCATATTGCCATCAATTTTAACCAAATTTCCTGTGCCTTTGTAGCTCACCCGTCCCCAAAACATCAGCGATCTACCTCAGTGTTTCACAGTAGGAATGATGTACCTTTCATCATAGGCCTTGTTGACTCCTCTCCAAATGTAGCATTTATAGTTATGGCCAAAAAGCTCAATTTAGGTCTCATCACTCCAAATGACTGCCAGAAGGTTTGAGGCTTGTGTCTGTGCTGTTTGGCATATTGTAAGTGGGATACTTTGTGGCATTTGTGTAGTAATGACTTTCTTCTGGCGACTCAACCATGCAGCCCATCTTTCTTCAAGTGCCTCCTTATTGCGAATCTTGAAGCAGCCACACCACCTGTTTTCAGAGAGCCCTTTATTTCACCTGAAGTTATTTGTGGGTTTTTCTTTGCATCCCGAACAATTTTCCTGGCAGTTGTGGCTGAAATTTTAGTTGGTCTACCTGACCGTGGTTTCAAACAGAACCCCTCATTTTCCACTTCTTGATAGAGTCTGAATACTGTTCATTGGTTTTCCCAATTCCTTGTATATCTTTTCATATCTGTTTCCTGTTTTATACAGTTCAACTACCTTTTCCCGAAGATCCTTTGACCATTCTTTTACTTTCCCCATGACTCAGAATCCAGAAACATCAGTGCAGCACTGGATGAAAGATGCAAGGGTCTGTCAGGAGTCCAGAAACACTTTTATACACACACACACACCAATTACAAGCAGATGACAGGTGAGGATGTTTACCTTTAATAGCCATTCAAACCCATTTGTGTCAACCTGTGTGCATGTTATCAGGCCAAAATCACCAGGGTATGTAAACTGATCAGGGTAATTTGGGTAGTTGCTGTTGCCATTATGAATTAAAGAGTGTAAACACAATTGATTGATAATAAATGGCTTCAACTAAACACCGTCCATGAGTGAAAAATGTTTTTGTCTTATTCATATTCTCTGAAAAATGGCCAAGAAATCATAAATTCTGCCAGATATGTAAACTTATGAGCACAACTGTGTGTAATAAATATATATATATATATATATATATATATATATATATATATATATATATATATATATATATATATATATATATATATATACACACACACATATACACACACACATACATACATACATATACACACAGATTAGGGGGGTAATAAAATACCTGGAAGACAAGTGTAATCTCCTTCAAGGGATGGTATACAGGAAACGTATGCTATTTTCTAAAATATGATTTTCACCAGCAGTGAAGAGGTGATAAAAAGTTCTCTGTGTATTTTATTTTTTTTACAAAAAAATAATAAAAATAGGAATTATCCACACCACTAACATCACTACAGCATTTGATGCACCTCCTCATCACCCTAACATCCCAAAAAATATACAATTAGGGGAAGTATTAAAGTTATGTTTGAAATGTCTAAATGTGTCTTCATGTCTAATCCCTACAAAATGGAGTATGAAGCCTAGTAAAGCCTGTTCAATCCCATCATGTCAAATGCCTGTAGCTGCTCTATTACTACTGGAAAGGTCTTAAATTTCAGACTGGCATAGCAATGATGGGTGAATCAGAAGAGTATATTTATCAGTAAACAAATTCTGTGACAGGTAATTTAACTAAACAACTGCACATTTAGCCGTTGGTTGGAGATGCACTCTTATTCTCATTCTATATTCCTACTGTGGCTTACTCAGCAAAGCAATGCTTCTGTTGTTCTTAGGACAAAATGTATCCTCGGTTATTCTCTTTCTTGCTCAAAAAGGTTTTATTGAGAGTTTAACAAATGGCCCTTCAAAAGAAGAGCAATGCCATAATGCATACTTGCATAACCTCCACGCAGGGAGGACAGATGGATAGGGCAATGATAAAAAATGAGAGACACTGCAATACAACAGTGCTCACAGTACATAGGTCATACCCTACTTAGGCAATGGGGGAAGCATAGAGACACTGCAAATTAGCAGATACAGTGTATGAAGTACCGTGGAGAATACAGAAACATGGCAAGAAAGGTCCCCTGTGCAGGGGCTCAGAATAAAAAGGAAGGGCTTGCAGGAAAGCAGGAAGAAAAAGAAAGGATGGGGGGAGGGTGGGGGGCGGGAGGGATTTCCAGGGGCCATCTATGCCACAGCATCCAGGTCCAAAAGAAATATCACATGGCCAGCCAACAAAGACTCAAGGTTTCAATAGAAATTCATCGAAGGTCGGGAGGAGAAAATGGTCCACCCACAGTTGCCAGATTTTTGTAGGACTACGGATCCTGTCCTACAAGATTGCTTCGACATTCACATGCATTATTGCCTAAATTACCTCGTGTTTGGTTGCAAAAAGACAGAGCAGGTGTTTCCATACTCTAGTAATGGTTTGCTAAACAGCCATGGTGAATTGAAGCAGAAGTTTAAATTAATCACTCCAGCCCGGGAAGGTTTTACCCCTTCATGACCAGGTCATTTTTGTGATACGGCACTGCGTTCCTTTAACTGACAATAGCACGGTCGTGCGATGCTGTACCCAAAGATGGCATTTGATCACCTCTGCAGTTTATTTTTTGAGCTGAAAACAAGACAAATTTTGGAAAAATGTTTTTTTTTTTTACTTTCTGCTACAAAACATACCCAATAAAAAAAATAAAAATGAATCATATTTCTTCATCAATATAGGCCAATATATATTCTGCTACATATTCTTGGTAAAAGAAACGCCAATAAGTATATAGACTGTAGACGCAATAACTATGGGATGTTTTTATAGCATTTTTATTTATTTATTTTTTACTAGTAATGGCAGAGATCAGAGCCTTTTAGCGGGACTGCAACATTGCGGCGGACAAATAACACCTGACATTTTTTTGGAACCAGTGACATTACAGTGATCAGTGCTAAAAGTATGCACTGTTATGGTACTAATGACATTGGCAGGGAAAGGGTTAACACCAGGGGCGATCAAAGCATTAAGTGCGTCCCTAGGGGATGCTTTCTAACTGTGGGGGATGGACTCACTGGATGAACAGAGGGATTCGTGTTCCTGCTTAGCAGAAACACAAGATCACTCTGTTCATCTCTGACAGGACAGCGATCTAAAACATGCCACTGTAGCTCTGGCTGTATGTTTAGGGTCATTGTCCTGCTGGAAGGTGAACCTCTGCCCCAGTCTCAAGTCTTTTGCAGACTCTAACAGGTAAGATTGTCCTGTATTTGGCTCCATCCATCTTCCTATCAACTCTGACCAGCTTCACTATCCCTGCTGAAGAAAAGCATCACCACAACACGATGCTGCCACCACCATGTTTCACGGTGGCGATGATGTGTTCAGGGTTTCTGCCACACATATTTTGCTTTTAGGCCAAAAAGTTCAATTTTGGTCTCATGACCAGAGCACCACCTTCCACATGTTTGCTATGTCCCCCACAAGGCTTCTCGCAAACTGCAAACAGGACTTTTTATGGCTTTCTTTCAAAAATGGCTTTCTTCCCACTCTTCCATAAAAGCCAGGATTTGTGGAGTGCATGACTAATATTTGTCCTGTGGACAGATTCTCCCACCTGAGCTGTGGATCTCTTTAGCTCTTGCAGGGTTACCTGCTTTTCTGATTAATGGTCTCCTTGCCCGGCCTGTTAGTTTAGGTGGACGGCCATGTCTTGGTAGGTTTGCAGTTGTGCCATCCTCTTTCCATTTTCGGATGATGGATTGAACAGTGCTCCATGAGATGTTCAAAGCTTGGGATATTTTTTCATAACCTAACCCTGCTTTAAACTTCTCCACAACTTTATCCCTGACCCGTCTGGTGTGTTCCTTGGCCTTCATGATGCTGTGTTTGTTCATGAAGGTTCTCCAACAATCCTCTGAGGTCTTCACAGAACAGCTGTATTTATACTGAGATTAAATTACACACAGGTAGACCATTTACTAATTAGGTGACTTCTGAAGGCAATTGGCTCCACTAGATTTTAGTTAGGGTAAACAGAGTAAAGGGGGCTGAATGCAAATGCACGTCACATTGTTCAGATATTTGTAAAAAATTTGGAAAACCATTAATCATTTTCCTTCCACTTCATAATTATGTGCAACTTTGTGTTGGTCCATCACATAAAATCCCAATAAAATACATTTAAATTTTTGGTTGTATTGTGACAAAATGTGGAAAATTTCAAGGGATATGAATACTTTTTCAAGGCACTGTATTAACTTGTTAAAAGAATTCTAAAAACCCAAACTAAAGCTTTCTGCAATACTCTTGCTGTTTTTTGCAAATACACAGAAAAACCTAACATTTCCTAACTTTCGTATATTTAATCTTTATTAAGATTAATATTCTGTAGATAGAAAAAATAATCTATATTCACAGGAAGAGGAAAAAAGTATTTCTGTCTTTTGGTAATCAGTTAAATCATTTGTGAGCTGCAAATGACAACATTTAAAGGGGCTCCAATATATCATAGGAAGAACAGCTTGCAAACTGGCAAGTCACATTATTTATTATAAGCCACACATGTGACAAATTATTTAACTCACTGACTCCTAATAAGTCAAAGAACAAGCAATTAGCTAACTTGGTCTAAACGCTGTTTGTAGCAATTTATAGATGCTCTCAAGCTGTCACAGCACTTCAAAGTACCATTAGGGGGAAACCTTTTAATGACTCACTTGAGATGACAAGTATTACACAGCACACATGGCAGCAATGGACTTGGCCGAATAGCCAAATCTGTAAAGATTTTTTTTTTCCACTTAACAGCTGTTTACATGTTTGCTGTTTGTACTCATCTAGCTGTAGCCGAGAACTTGTATAGAGGCAGCAGATAAGCACTTGGAGATAAACAATACTACTCATCATAATTTTTCCAGATTTCATTAACCTTCATTGCAAAGCTTGTGTACTACAGCATATATTCTCAATCTTTGTAATTTAAACCATAGGTGATGCTTGCGCAGCTCAGTGTACAATCTCAGAATCTCAGAGTGCTGGGAGAAATTAACTTCCATGTGCATGCATGCAAGTTAAAGAGGAGTTCCAGGCTGTTAAAAAAAAAAAAAGTCAGCAGCTACAAATACTGTAGCTGCTGACTTTTAATATAAGGACACTTACCTGTCCAGGGATCCCGCAATGTCGGCACCCCTAGCCGATTCATCTCTTCAGGTGCAGGCGCCGGCGTCTGTAGTAAGGGAAAAAGGAAGTGAAGCCTTGCAGCTTCACAGCCTGTTTTTTACTGTGCATGCGCGAGTCGCACTGCGCTTTTTTAAATGGTCCTGCCACCTTCTGGAACCTCTGTGTCCCAGAAGGCAGCGGGGGGCAGAAATGTTGTAGATTGGCGCGTGGCAATCTTACCCGGGAGTGGGTACCTGTCAAAACCAGGTACCTGCTCCCGCTTTCCCAAAGTGTGGCAGTGGTGGGGGGGTGCGAGCAAGCAGAGCTTCCCCTTTAAGTAACCCTGGTCTGGCCAATCAGGATGGCAGAAGATCCCAAACCCAGAACAATGGTGGCGATGGCAAACTGCTACAGAGATGAGATGTGATGTCCATGTGCTCAAAGTTATTGAGTGACATTTACACTACAGGAATGACAGTCACAAAAAGTGTCAGTCCAATTAAATTTGAACATTATAGTCAATAGTTTATAGTTAGGCTAAGCTAAAGGTCATTAACCTTCTGTTAACGATTTGTTTACTCAGTGTTATATATGAAAAGTACATAATGTGATGCACTTTACAATCTGACCTCTTGGCCTCTAATGATAGCTTGGCCTTAAAGGGATTTGTAGTCAGTGTTCACTTGGGAATGCGATAATTCCAACTACCAAGACCTGAGGTGTGCCTTGGCCTAGCTGGTCAGTATGTCTAAAAGAGGGCATACCCTGAATGAATATGTATGTGTCACGGACCTGGCCGGAGCAGAGGCTGTTGGAGTAGACTGTGTGCGGGCCTGTTGCCCACCGATTATGGGCCCTAGCATTTGAGGTGAATGAGAAATCCAGTCTGAACTGTATTAATCGGACTCAGTCATGTATATATTGTATGGGGACTCCTTACTGTAGATTTGTGTACCTGAAGAGGGAGGGGGGATTCCTCCAGCAGCCCCCTGCTGATAAGACTGATTCATTCTGCTGGGACACATCCTGTGAGGAGATGCTGGTGTTATCAACCTGTGTTTATGTTAATTGAGAGAGCTGATCACATTAGCCACCAGCCCTGGCTAATAGACGAATGGTCTAGGCTGAGGAGGGGGGAGATTGTTGTTTGTATTGTTAATTGTATTAATGTGTGAAGCTCGGTGCCCACAAGACTGTCATCTGGTCTGGGTACATTTTGTATTAAATTAGGTCATGTTAATTAGGTTAGCTTTGAGTCATCCCTGCTGTATAAAGGTCTGTGAGATCTCAAAATAAAGGTAGTTCTGATGTACTCCAAGACTGGTGTTGTCTAGTTCTTGGGGTTCCTATAGCCAGATCCATTGGACTCGTGTTCCAGAACTTAGGAAGCGGTATATGACGGAAGCACTCAAGCGGAGTGTGGGGCGTTCTGTGACATTGGTGGCAAGCAGCGGGAAAGCTTCCTGAAGTCTGAAGTCTGGGACATCCAAACCTCCAACTGGATCCAAGATCAGCATAGCAGACTTCAGTCACCCCAGCGGAGATATGGACCTGGCATCAGAATTCCCGGGGCTGCTGCGGATCATCCTTTCAACGTACACCAGGACTGTGTCTGAGGATGAATACCTGGAGCTCAGGCAGCTGATTCGGGTGGAGCTCTGGATTGCAGCCCTCCGTCTCGCTGGTATAAAACAGGGCAAGTGCTTTCCAACCCAAGAGCAACGGGCCAGTGACCAACGGGCATTGCGGATGGCATTCCTGGGAGAGCAGCCCCAGGAGCAATGGGTGACTGAGTTGGACAGGTTGGTCCAGCAGGAGATAGAGCTGGACAATCGATATCGGGCTCTGCAATAGCACGTAGAGGAGGGATATTTAGGGGAGACAACAGAATGCTCTCCGGAGGGATATGACTTTGGCGGCCCTGGATTGCTGTGGGAGAACCTTACAGATCTTTTTATGTTTGGCGATGAGGGGGAACCTGACCTTGAGGACATGAGGGACTATAGAGAGTCTATGCTCGGTCTTGCAGGGGTCTCAGAGCTCAAACCTGATCTGGACCATTTGCTAAGGAAGGAACAGCATCTGGAAAGGGCATACAGGAAACTGCTAGAACAAGTTCAGCAGCATGCCAGAGAATCGGCAGTGGAAAATCCGGAGATTGCCGTCCCCAAACCTGAAGTGCTGACAACAGGGCAGAGCTCTGCTAACCTCTGTCCAGAAATGATAACATCTTCTGGGTTCCATGGACAGGAGATGGTGAACCCCTATTCCCAGACATCAGTTGCAGAGACATGGGATTTGATAGACTTTTCTGCTGAGGAAGAACAACCTGATGAGCCTCCAGCAGAAGAGCTGCTATCAGGGCCAAAGTTCACTGTGTTCTGCCCAGCACCAACAGTGGCTTCGGCTTTCCTGAGAGAAGAGGTAGTCGGCCTTTCTCCCACAACACTGACAGGGACATGTGATTTTCTGCCAGCAGCATCTATGGAGTTAAAACAAACTTCTCCAGCTGAAGATCTGGTAACTGAACAGAGGGTCCAAGACCTCTGTCCCACACTTTTACCACTTCCAGAGACTGGGGATTTAATAGACATTTCTGTAGAGGAGGAACCACCTAGCAAACCCCCAGCAGAAGTGCTGGCAACCGGACAGAGGGTCCAAGACCTCTGCCCCACACCTGCAGCAATTGTGGAGGCCCAAGGTGAGGAGGTGGCAGTCTATCGCGAGTTGCAGATCAGGATCCAAGGAGAGAATGCAGTCATCACCTCACAACTGCAGCTTGATCTGGTGTCGGTTGATGGGGCTTCAGTCCCCACCTGTATACCCCAGGGATGCTGGGCAGTCGGCCCAGATCCCCAACAGCAGGATGAAGTGAGCCCAGACACCCTGTCTTCTCTCCAGCGGCAGAAAGGATTCCAGGGAGAAGAGCCAGTCCAGGCCTCTCCCCAGCGGCAGATATGTTCTCCGAGAGAGGCAGAGGTTGGCTGGGTGAGTGATACTCTGTTTGGAATAATTTATTTGGGGTACTGTGTGGGTAAAGGCTGTAGAGGACTGGAACTATGGACTAACTTCGGAGTCAACCCGTCTGGGGTCTCCTCCTGTGTTAGTCTCCTGCCGAAAGGGGAGAAATGTCACGGACCTGGCCGGAGCAGAGGCTGTTGGAGTAGACTGTGTGCGGGCCTGTTGCCCACCGATTATGGGCCCTAGCATTTGAGGTGAATGAGAAATCCAGTCTGAACTGTATTAATCGGACTCAGTCATGTATATATTGTATGGGGACTCCTTACTGTAGATTTGTGTACCTGAAGAGGGAGGGGGGATTCCTCCAGCAGCCCCCTGCTGATAATACTGATTCATTCTGCTGGGACACATCCTGTGAGGAGATGCTGGTGTTATCAACCTGTGTTTATGTTAATTGAGAGAGCTGATCACATTAGCCACCAGCCCTGGCTAATAGACGAATGGTCTAGGCTGAGGAGGGGGGAGATTGTTGTTTGTATTGTTAATTGTATTAATGTGTGAAGCTCGGTGCCCACAAGACTGTCATCTGGTCTGGGTACATTTTGTATTAAATTAGGTCATGTTAATTAGGTTAGCTTTGAGTCATCCCTGCTGTATAAAGGTCTGTGAGATCTCAAAATAAAGGTAGTTCTGATGTACTCCAAGACTGGTGTTGTCTAGTTCTTGGGGTTCCTATAGCCAGATCCATTGGACTCGTGTTCCAGAACTTAGGAAGCGGTATATGACGGAAGCACTCAAGCGGAGTGTGGGGCGTTCTGTGACAGTATGAAATGATGAAAGTATGGCAGAACGGGTGGGTGGGAACCCAGAAACAAGCAAACAAGGATCTAATGGAGAAGGAGGGATATATAGCCCTCAAACTCCTCCTACAAATACAGGCTAGCCTACGGCCAGCCTTCTAGCTTGTAGTCAGAGTCTTCACTTGGAAATGCGATAATCCTAACTACCAAGACTTGAGTTGTGCCTTGGCCTAGCTGGTCAGTATGCCTAAAAGAGGGCAAAAAGGCCCAAAGTAGGTGTGATGTGAAGCTACAATGAAGGGTTTGCAACAACCATCAGTCCAAAAAAGAGAGAATGCCCCGATGACTATAGAAAAGGGGGTTCACTTTAACTGCAAAACAGGAGGAACTCCAGCGCCCCATAAACCTGATAAAAGAAGGGACCCCCTGTTCGGGACCTACAAAAGTTGCCACCGATCCTGACAAATATCCAGAAAGGGGTAAAGGATATGAGCCTGATTGGAAAGAAACCTGGACATGAGAACGAACTGTTTGTAGTGAGAGGATGCATGGGGAAAGGGAGAAAGAGCTGACCAGAGGAATATTGCAGAGAAGGACATGTACTTAAATCCGACACAGTTACTGTGGTACAGAAATAAGACCACCAACCCCTGGCTTGTCCATCTAATTATGGGGAAATTGTAAGCGTTAAAAGGGAACTGCCTAGAGCACTAAATGGGAACTGTGTCAAGGGTAGGGAGACAGGAATCTGACACACCACAGAAGCTGGTCGTTCACTGGTAGCCATGCCAAAGAGAACATCCCTGACTAACTCTGAATACGCCTTAACCTGGCTTAGAGAAGGTGAGCTGCAAAAATGGACAGACTGACGAGAGTTTGCGGGGGCCTGAAATGCTGGTCACCTGATAGATAGTTGATATTGTTGGCAGATGAGGCCAAATTGCAGAGGCAATATGCAGCGAAAGCCAGAGACATGAACCTATGAAACCTTCCCCCCTTTGGTAATAACCCACGGAATACTCTGGATGAAGAACCATTGGCCAGATCGATGACCTGTGACAAGGCTTGCCCCCAGTTCCACATGCCACTGTGAAGAAATTCCAACATCACCTGCCGGCGCCCTGAGAAGAACACAGCTGAGACTTCCGTTCTAGCCGAGCAGGCTATGAACCCCTCCATCCTGTCAGACAATTGTAGCATGGACGTTGAGAGCGCAATAAGTACCGCATGAATCTGGGTTAAAGAATCATGCATTGAAACATATTCTGCGCTGGTGGATGGAATAGGTTGGGACGGAGTTGGAAACAACAACCTAAAAAGTACTGCCCCCCCCAGCAGAGGCCAGGAAAGGGGTACACTAGTGACAAACTCAGCTATGAGTTTGGTAAGGTTCCACCCCTTAATGATGGGGTGCTGCAATGCACTGAACCCCCATGTGGCGTTGGAGAGATGAATGCGAATTTGTCGCTTCCGAAACACGCGACATGCCCTGATCCAAGGAAACACAAACTAGAGAAATGAGAACAGACAACTAACACCCCCCTACGTATCTGAGAAGTATGAGGATGTAGGTGCAGAAATGACAAGACCAACCGCACGTGAATGTGAACTTAATGACACCACCCTAGAGTATGCAGTGAGTGAGCCCGAGCAACCTGCAGCGCCAAGCCAGGTAATTAAAAATGAACACTCAGGGCTGAGGTACCCACAGACTGTGGTGGGTAGTAGTAAAGGTGTAATGGTGAACGTGCATGTAGGACGTATGATATACGGGTGAGAAGACTGTGGGACGACAATCAATTAAAAACGAAACCTCAGCCCGTATGGATCCGTAGACATGACAGATCCTGGATGTGAGTACTAGCTAACAGAAATGCTACGAACGAAATGCTACAACAGAAAAGCTACGAACGAAATGCTACGACAGGAATGCTACGAACAAAATGCTACGGCAGAAAACAGACAGGTAGTAAACTGAAACCCCCAGGGCTAGTGTAGCCACAGACCGTGGTGGGTAATCGTACAAGCGTAATGAAATGAACGTGCATCATAAGATGAATGTTATATGAGCGAGGAGATTGTGGTCAACAATCATTAGAAAAACGAAACCTCAGCCCATATGGATCTGAAGACATGACAGATCCTGAGATATGAGCACTGCTAACTAAACCTAGGTGTACAAAGAACAATGAACGAAAAGGTATCACATGAAAACAACGAAGATGAAACGGCTATTAGTGTATGCCGTGGCTGTATGGCAGCATCAAGCTACGACAGAACATGCTGGCTATAACAGAAACGCTATGACAGAAATGCTATGACAGAACTGCAGACCACGCTGACAAGAACTGCTATGACAGAACATGCTATGACAGAGCCCCTGTGGCTGGACCCGTTCTGACTGGAACACGTGACTGGAACACGCAGCAACCGCACCGGCTATGACAAAAAACGCTGTGACTGGGACACTGTGTAGGTCTAATTACCCTCTGTGACTGTACTGCAGCTATGCCAATATGTAGAGAGAGGAGCAGGCGGGCGGCCGCCCATCCCCCCCCAGCATGAGCACTGGGAGAAGCGGGCGGCCCCCTCGTGGAGCCGGATTTGTATAGGGAGAGGAGCAGGCGGGCGTTCACCCCCCCGGCATGAACACTGGGAGAAGCGGGTGGGCGGCTCCCTCATGGAGCCGGATATACCCTGGGGTGAAGAGAAGATGGGTGGGCGGGCGGTCCCCCCAGTGGTTCCCGGCGTGAGCAGAGAGGAACCGCCATCACTGTTGCAGCCGACCGTCGCTCAGCAAGGGCCCGGAAGTGATGTGTGTCGGCCCCCAGGTGTATGAACAACCCAGAAAGGAGCCAACAAGTATCTAATAGAGGAGGGATTTATAGCCTTCAGACTCCTACTACAAATCATTGCCCGCTTAGGCTCTGAGAAAAGGGGTTCTCCCCTGAAACGCGTCAGTCATCGCTCGATCCACTTGACGTCAGGTCCTGGCTTGTCGGTATTCAGAACCGCGAACCTGCTACATTGTCAATGCCTGTTACCTATGCTCGTTTGTGAGTATACAAGCTTTACCAGTGGTAATGCACTAGGTCGGTGTGCCTTCCTTTTTTCTTTTAGCCTATCAATACCCATTATTCTGAGGAGGGCTGCAAGACGGCAGGCACTACTGTATGAAGCTGGTTAAACCACGTGCTGATGAACTATACACCTGAGCGCAGGAGAGATTTCTATTATGATAATCAGAGTCACAGCAGCACCATGTAAGGGAATGGGATCAATGTTTTTGTACAAACTTAAATCCAAACTGATAATTGGAATATTACAGCCTAACAACACCTTACTTTGTTCTAATCTGCGGTGTTCTTCGGAAAATGGGCAGATGCTAGATGAGCACGCCCTGCCTTTACCACCTCACCCTTTCTTACAAAACAAGAGCCAGAACTAAATTAAAGTTACTTTATACCACACATGTACTTTATTAAAATTGTACAATCCTCTGATTGTGCTGGAAGTCTTTTCCAAACAGAGCCACCTTCACATTGCTGGAAAGCTATAATTAAAGACAGCTCAAGCACCAGCTACCTGTCCGTAGCATTAACTCATGCAATCCCAAAAGTATCATAAGAACCACTTTGACATTGTACAGAACATTGTACAGAACACTGACAGCAAACTAATTTTTCTTTATAAAGTCCTATTACAAAGTCAACTGATTAAAAGTCACATTTTATTCCCGAGGAAATTAATCTTCTATTAAACAAATCTCCATTTATGTAAAGATATATAGCTCAGTATCTTGCTTGTATTTTTATTTGTATTCTGGCAAAGAAACATACAGAACGCTCTGCCAGTCGCAAGCTTAAGATGATGTCTGTACAGAGTCTTATTGTGTACTGGTTATGCCTTGGGCTTTTTGCTTTAGGTCTGTAAAAAAAAAAAAAAAAAAAAAAGCAATAATCCTCGGTGACCCATTTGTTACTATCTATAACACGTTGAAGTAATGTCTACTTTTACTTGTGTGTCCTTGCTAGAGAGTTGCTTGCAAATTAAACAGTTAAGATTTTAATTATAATCATTTATTTAAAACTTCCACCCCCCAGGTTAAACTTGACCCCAGGCAAAAATGTAAATTATATTTATTCTAAAGTTCAGACTGAGCCTGGTGCAAACTTGTATGAGATGGAAAATGTATACCTCCCAGGAGGAGGTGTAAATGTTCCCAGCTTTGCAGCAATTGAGAAAGAAAGCATGTCTTGCCTCACACACATACATATATACATACACACACTGTATCTCACAAAAGTGAGTATACCCCTCACATTTTTGTAAATATTTTATTATGTCTGTAAATTTGCTGTCCCCTCAAAAGAACACACAGCCATGTCTAAACCGTTGGCAACAAAAGTGAGTACACCCTTAAGTGAAAATGACCAAATTGGGCCCAAAGTTTCAATATTGTGTGGCCACCATTATTTTCCAGCAGTGCCTTAACCCTCTTGGGCATGGAGTTCACCAGAGATTCACAGGTTGCCACTGGAATCCTGTTCCACTCCTCCATGATGACATCGCAGAGCTGGTGAAGGTTAGAGACCTTGCGCTCCTCTACCTTCCATTTGAGGATGCCCCACAGATGCTCAATAGGGTTTAGGTCTTGAGATATGCTTGGTCAATCCATCACCTTTACCTTCAGCTTCTTTAGCAAGGCAGTGGTCGTCTTGGAGGTGTGTTTGGGGTCGTTATGTTGGAATACTGCCCGACAGCCCAGTCTCCAAGGAGAGGGGATCATGCTCTGCTTCAGTATGTCATAGTACATGTTGGCATTCATGGTTCCCTCAATGAACTATAGCTCCCCAGTGCCGGCAGCACTCATGCAGCCCCAGACCATGACACTCCCACCACCATGCTTGACTGTAGGCAAGACACACTGGTCTTTATACTCCTCACCTGGTTTGCTGCCACACATGCTTGACACCATCTGAACCAAATAAGTTTATCTTGGTCTCATCAGACCACAGGACATGGTTCCAGTAATTCGTGTCCTTTCTCTGCTTGTCTTCAGCAACCTTTTTGCGGGCTTTCTTGTGCATCATCTTTAGAAAATGCTTCCTTCTGGGATGACAACCATGCAGACCAATTTGATGCAGTGTGCGGAGTATGGTCTAAGCACCGACAGGTTGACCCCCCCCACCTCTGCAACCTCTGCACGGCAAGGCCTTTTCTTTATAGAACCTGTCCTGTTAAACCGCTGTATAATCTTGGCCACCATGCTGCAGCTCAGTTTCAGGGTCTTGGCAATCTTCTTATAGCCTGGGCCAGTGATTGCAAACCTTGGCACCCCAGATGTTTTGTAACTACATTTTCCCATGATGCTCAACTACAATGCAGAGTGCATGAGCATCAAGGGAAATTTAGTTCCAACACATTTGGGGTGCCATAGTTTGTCATCACTGGCCTAGGTCATCTTTATGTAGAGCAACAAATCTTTTTCAGATCATCAGAGTTTTGCCATGAGGTGCCATGTTGAACTTCTAGTGAGTAAGAGCGATAACACCAAATTTAACACACCTGCTCCCCATTCACACCTGAGACCTTGTAACACTAACGAGTCACATGACACCAGGGAGGGAAAATGGTTAATTGGGCCCAATTTGGACATGTTCACTTAGGGGTGTACTCACTTTTGTTGCCAACGGTTTAGACATTAATGGCTGTGTGTTGAGTTATTTTGAGGGGGCAGCAAATTTATACGGCTACAATGTAAATTAGTGATTGTACAACTTGTATAACAAAGTGTAATTTCTTCAGTGTTGTCACATGAAAAGATATAATAAAATATTTACAAAAAAAAATGTGAGGGGTGTACTAACTTTTGTGAGATACTGTACATATACCTTATGGATAAAAGCGGTCTGGGGGTTTTAGGATTATTCTGCTTGGGTAGAACGTAGGCATCTGTCTCCTTCCACTTTAACCAGAAAGTTAATTTACCATCTCTCTTTGGTGAAGAGGGAGAACCACATTCCCTGGATATTGGTCTAACTCTGATGGCCTGCTTGGCAGCTACCTTTTCATTCAGTAAAGCTGAAATCTGTGCTTTGTTCCTCATGGCTTAAGGCAGGGTTATGCCTAGTACACACGCACCAAATGTCAGAAGAAATTTGCAGACTCAATAAAAAACGTGCAACATTCGGCCCCTGTGTATGTCAGCCGGTCTAATAGAAGCCGGCCATTCGGCCAGTTTGTCAGACGAGCATGCTGGAAAACCAGCAGCTGACCAACTCCCAATCGGCACACTCAGCCAGAGGCTGACTGGCGCTTTCAGTGTGTACCAGGCTTAAGTCAACACGTACAATCACCTCCTAGATTGTTAATACAATTAAAAGAGCCTACTCCTAATGCTTACCTGAGCCCCATTGCGCCACCCAAACAGCCACATCATTCATTCAGTTTCCTGTGGATGAATTAATTACAAGTACCCAGGGCCATCTTTAATATTGATTGGACCCTGGGCAAACTTTTTTTGCTCTCCACCAGCTCTGAGACATACAATAACAGCTAGACTCAAAATCAGTTTACTGAATCAGATCAGGCAGTGATTGCAATTGGCTGTCAGAGGTTACAGTGCATCATTTCCGCTCACTGACCAGCTGCTAGAGGTACAGCACACATTATGGCTCACTGATTATTTGCTAGAGGTTACAACACATGACTTTTGCTTGTTGGTTGCTAGAGATTACTGTACATTAATACTGCTCACCAATTGGTTGCTAGAGGTTACTGGACATCCTTACCACTCACTAATTGTTTGCTAGAAGTTACTGCACATTATTACTGCTCATTGCTTGCTTCCTAGAGGTTACTGCATCTCCTTACCGCTCAATGATTGGTTGCAAGAGGTTAGTGTACATCATTACTGCTCTCTGATTGGTTCCTAAAGGTTACAGCACATCTCCTCCCTGCCTGCACACCATGGACTGGGGAGGTGAGGGGACCAATAGACCGAAAACTCCTAGGAATCCTGGGATCAGCAGCAATGCTGGGGGAGGGGTGTGTGATCAGTGTCAATGCTGAGGTGTTGATGGGAACAGTGGCAGTGGTGGGATTAGTTAAGAGGCAGTACACTGGCAAATTCAGAATCATGTAGCTGGAAATATTTGGCAAGTATATAGTGGGGGATTCCACACTGACCACCAATGTAATGGGGAATTTACAATGACCACCAATGTCGGGGGGGGGGGGGGGATTTTTACACTGACCACAAATGTAAGGGTGAATTTACGCCAACCACCAATGTAAAGAGGAATTTCTACACCGATACCAATGTAATAGGAGCATTTACACCAACCACCAGTGTAAGGGGGAATTATACAATGACCTCCATTGTCGAGATTTGTAATTACCACCAATGTAAGGTGACACTTCTACACCGACCACCAATGTTAGGGGGGGGGGGGATTTACAATGACCTTCAGTTTAAGGGCAATTCTACACTTACCAGCAATGCAAAGGGAAATGTACAATAATCACCAATGTAATGAAGAATTTACACTGACAGCCAATGTAATGGGGGATTTTACATTAACAACCATTAAAGGGGGATTTCTACACTGGCCACCAATGTAAGGGGGGCTTTACACTCACCAATTTAAAGGGGGCTGCTACATGGACCAACAATGTAAGGGAGGATTCAAAACTGACCACAAATATAAGTTTGGATTTTTTTTTACCGATTACCAATATAAAGGAGTTTCTACACTGGCAATGGGGATTTACACTGACCACCAATGTAATAGGAGCATTCACAATAACCACCAATGTAAGGAGGGATTTACATGACCACCAATGTAAGAGGGACCTTCACACTGGGCACTAGTGTGAATTAAAGGATGGTACACCAAGCCCCATGTAATGAGAAGATTTAAACTGACCACCAATGTAACTGAAAGATTTAGCCTACGTTCACATTTGTGTGCATCGGGAAGACATGCAAAATGGCTTTCCTGACACCACAGAAACATGCTGCGCTTTAGCAGATATACAACAGTGCTATTAATTGTTAAGGACACCCTCATGCATCGGCTGATATGTGCGTATTCACATGCACCAAAATTCATGGTGCTGTGGTACCATGTTATTTTGTCAAAGGGTTCCACCTCCAATTTGCTTACCTTTGCAGAACAGGCTGATGTTAGGCTTAATGACCACATGACCCTTTACCTCCCCAGTGGGGAGCATTCAGCAGAAGCGATGGTGGATATGACCTCAGGGGGGCATGATATACATATGAATGCAGCCTCTATTTACATATTAATGTAGTCACTATTTACATATCAATGCATATTATTTACATGTAAACACAGGGTCTGCAGGTGAGTTCTCTGTACACAGTAATAGGGCAGAGCTCGGGAGCATTAGCAGAACTTCACACAAATATCGGGACACAGCACAGGACTAAAACTTGAAGGGACAAGGGAAATTAAAATGGGGTATTTGTCAAGTATGCGACAGCTGCTTTGGGCCCCACAACACTGATGGGGCCCAGGGCAGCTGCCTCTTTTGCTCTGCCTTAAAGACGGCCCTACAAGTACCATTGGCAGCAGTGTCAGACAGCTTGCAGTTTTCAATGAACTAAGAGGGCACTGATGAGTGCTTCTTTCAGCAGTTCAGAAACTAAGTTTGTACGGGAGATATGGGCAGACAGCTGAGTCTGCAGAATCCTCGCATTGCACCTGCGAGGTGATGATCGTGGATGCATTGCTTTACAGTGCAAAAAAAATAAAATAAATAAATGCACATTTTCTTAACCTGCAAAAATGTGGATTTAAAAAAAAAAATTTCTGAAGTTCTGGCACCAACATCACTCACCTAAGCCTGTAGTGTTGGACAAGGACCATCAATGACATGAAGCATTTTTTTCCAATGTTAAGTGGCCTCTGACCAACAATGGGCATGCAGAACACATACCACCAATATATGTGATAACTTTTCCACTGGCCACCAATGAATGGCATGTCTTCAATGATCAAAGTGAAAAAAAAAAATAAAAAAAATAAAAAAGTAAATCAAGCTAAAATATTCCCTTGTGGAAAAAAAGGAAGGTCATTAACTGAAGGAGTTATGGAAGAGATCAACAGTTTGGTAAGCCGTGTAACACAACCAGATCTAGGTGGTCACATATCCTTATTGAATGAAGACAAATAATGCCATGGAAAAAGAATATAATTTTAATGTAATCCTCAAAGTATATGTGAACCCTCACCTTATGTGAACCCTCACGATATGGCGAGTTAGTTCC
Source organism: Lithobates clamitans (assembly GCA_037952925.1). Lineage (NCBI taxonomy): Eukaryota > Metazoa > Chordata > Amphibia > Anura > Ranidae > Lithobates > Lithobates clamitans. The sequence continues at coordinate 146,631 of JBBGZY010002706.1, forward strand.
CATTGTATGCTGCACCAGGAAAATGGAAAATTGTATACTCTTCTTTCTGTAATTTTCCTTTCCTGGTAGCATACAAATTTCCACCCAAATGGTGAGAGTCATAACACCACCATGAAATCTGACAAGACATAGGACCCATGCAGCAAACATATCTATTGACTAGCAAAACCTAAAGCAGCCCCTCCTCACTCCTCACATTTTCTGCCAATACAGGCAATACTTTTTCTTTCCTTATCTTTGGAACATTGTTAGGAGGCAAATCCTCTATTTTCATCAGTATGATGGTTGTTTTTTGGATATAATTTGTACTGATATTTGCACTTGAAGGATTGTTCTACTTGAATTGTTGCCTTTAGAACTTATGAAAATACAATTAAAATATCGGAATCTAAAAAAATATATTATTTTGTTTTATCCACCAGGCGCTCAACTTTAATACAGAGCTGCCCCCACCCTGCCATATGATTGGACAACTTTTGCACAATAGTGCACTAATGTGGTCATCTCTGCACCCTCTCCTTCTGAAAGAATGTTGAAAGTTTTAGAACTGCAGCACTGGGCAATGAGCCAGACTGGCTGACACTGTTGACCTTTGGTCTCTAAGTGAGCTGTACAGGGGATAATGGGAATCTAATAGAGATTTGATCAAGAAATAAGCTGATAAAAGGAGAAAGAAATGTGACATGAGAGACATTAAGAGAATGAGTTTATCATTGTGCTGCTTTCCTTTTACTGTCCAGTCATATGATGGGGATGGAACCTTTAAGTGAAAGTTAAAACTGCAGCAAAGTTCAAGTCCCATACCTTGCTAGACAGGGTTGTGCGGTGGAAAAAAAACTGGACTAAAATGGAAACCATTTGGCAATAAAACTACTCCCATATATTATCTGTGCATTTAGCCACAGTCATAGGTTAAGATTGATGGGAAATCACCAAGGCACTGCATTCCACATGATACAGCTTAATAGGTAGATACATCATATTACAGTGTCAGGATAAAAAAAGCTCTGGTTAATAGCAATGGATATTCATTGTAGATGCTGTGTAGTTCAACATGTTTTACTATGAGCTCTCAGGAAGAAATACTACATAACCTAGATGTGTTGTATCTAAGGGTTCCTAAGAAACACCACTGGTCACAAACCCAGGGTCAGATGCCACTACTACCCAAAAGAGGCCCAATGGTGATTCACAGGGGGAGGAAATAGGATGACATACCAGCTCAATAATAAAGATTGTAAGATCAACCACCTGTTCAAAGGTTATATAAAAACAGAAACTGGTAAGGTGGCTCAACTAAGTATTAGCATATAGTGTTGAATAAGGACCCTGAAAGATTATTCAGGCACGACTAGAATGTTGCCTGCATATGCCTCTGCATCCTCACTAGTAGTGTGGTCTAGGTTAGGTAGTATTTCTTCCTGAGTTTTTTTAACCTGATGATGTAATATGATGTATCTACTGAATAAGCTGTACTACGTGGTAATTACCACTCAATTCTTTCATTATATTTTAATCAATGTTAAAATAATTATTTTAATAAATCCTGGATTTTATTTTTTGCCACCTTAAAAGTCCCAACCTGTACATCAGATTTTTCTGTGCATTAATCGTTTGCTTGGTAGTTCAGCTTTTTTTCATTATTATTGGCCCGCAGCTAGGCTTTAACCCTTTCACTGATGAATTCACTAAACCCATTGTAACAACAAGTTTGAATACAGGAGGATATTTGATACAGTGAGATATTTAGTACAAAGAAACTACAATAGTATTGCAATACCAAAAGAATATGAACATCACCCTTTGCACCAGTAATATCCCATTCCTCCAAAACTCACAGTATAATTCCTTTTTGAAATTCCTCCTAGCATTATATAAAACATACAGTATGATAAGAATCATGGTTATAAAAAATGCTGAGAATGAGCTCCTGTATACTCTTGAGCTGTCCTTTAAATATAAGAGCCAGCAGACTTTAAAGAAACAATGCGTTTAAGTGTCAGTAAAAATGGCTGTGGACTGAGGCTCAGTTTCAATATTTTTACAGCATTCCAGTGCTAGCCATACCCAGCCAGACATTGGTAAAGATTGGACTCGAAAGGTCAACAGCTTTTAGCAACTGAAGTATTGACATCTACCTGATTGGATACAATTTGTATAGATTGCACACAGAGGCTCACGCATTACATAGTCATTAACAAACACTGACCTAACAGAAAAATTCTGAAATATCTGGGTGTGGCCATTCTTAAATGTTTATAAAGGATGCCATTTGATCCATTTATATAGACATCAAAGGAAACCTGCACTGAGTGAAATATGTGGGCTGTCATTACCACCTTGTTAAAATACTGGTTGCTAGGCTCTCTTTGGTTTATGTGCATTCTGAGTTCGAGACAACAAGAGTGCAACAGATTGAGGATGTCTGAGCTTCTGCTATGTATATCCATTTCAGGTAGGCGACTAAAAAAGTAGGTCTCTGAAGGTTTTCATTTATCCAGGTATAGTTCGCTGTAGTAAGGCTCATGCCCTGTACACGCCGGACATTGATCTGACATTCCGACAACAAAATCCATGGATTTTTTCCGACGGATGTTGGCTCAAACTTGTCTTGCATACACACGGTCGGACAAAGTTGTCGAAAAATCGGATCGTTCTGAACGTGGTGACGTAAAACACGTATGTCGGGACTATAAACGGATCAGTAGCCAATAGCTTTCGTCTCTTAATTTATTCTGAGCATGCGTGGCACTTTGTGCGTCGGATTTGAGTACACACGATTGGAATTTCCGACAATGGATTTTGTTATCGGAAAATTTTATAGCCTGCTCTCAAACTGTGTGTCGGAAATTCCTATGGAAAATGTGTGATGGTGCCTACACACGGTCGGAATTTCCCACAACAAGGTCCTATCACACTTTTTCCGTCGGAAAATCCTATTGTGTGTACAGTGCATCATTCAGCTGGACTTGTTCTGCAATGTCGAAGACATCTAAACACGCAATGAGTGTCCTCAATTATCTACCCTGTTTCCCCGAAAATAAGACCTAGCGTGATTGTCGGTGATGGCTGCAATATAAGTCCTACCCTCCAAATAAGCCCTAGTTAAAGTCCTTGTAGGTCTTATTTTCAGGGTAGGGCTTATATTCAGGGAAACGGGGTAGGGCTTATTTGGGGGGTAGGGCTTATATTGCAGCCATCACCGACAATCACGCTAGGTCTCATTTTCGGGGAAACAGGGTAGCATTCTCAACGCGATTAAAAAAGTAGCAGCTAGACCAGTAGAACAACCAAACTGGCATTTTCAAAAGTAGAGAGACAGCAGTGGTAGCCTAAATATTTTCCTCAGCACTACTTTCCTTTATAAAACAAAAAATGTGAATGGGTAATTTTTTTAAATAGAAATGCTCCAAGTACTTACACTTGTTATTTTCCACCACATCACTCCAACCCATTTAAAACTCTATTTTCTTGCAACATACTGTCATTTTAATATTGGGCACACCCTTAAAGCGGTTGTATACCTTTTTTTAAACTTTTACCTACTGGTAAGCCTATAATAAGGCTTACCTGTAGGTAAAAAAAATAATCTCCTAAACCTGTACGGTTTAGGAGATATTCCCCTCGCAATCAGCCGCTGACTGCAGCGGGAGTGACGACATTGCGGCTCCGGCCACTCACATCGCCGGAGCCACGATACCTGGAAGGCACGCCGAGGGGAAATGTCAGCTCCCTCGACGTGGACCGGGTGAGATGCCGGCGCCTCGTTCTAAGGTGCATACTAGCTCATTATGCCTTTTACCTTACAGGTGTAAGGAAAAAAAAAAAAAAAGACAGCGGGTTTACTACCGCTTTAAAGAGTACAGGAATCACCTTATGACTGTATTGCTGGCTCTTGTCCAACCATACCCCCAAGACAAGTTTTTGATTAAACAGTTCGGCTTTTCTGCAGAGATGTCTTGGACTCGGCTGTGCTTTCCTGTATTAGTGCACAAATGGGATTGGCTGGACAGAATTACAAATCCTTTGCTAGTTTAAAGACAATTTACACAAATGTCTTTCAATTGTCAAATTTCTAGTATTTCTAAAGCCCAAACTTTGGATAGTATAGGGGAGACATGGAACGTAAATCTTCATAAAAAGGGACATGGGCAACAATACAAACCCGACAGTGGTTCAAATCCTTCACCACTCTATCCACAATGTAAAAAAAGTTTTGTCTTTAGTAATATTTTTCTTACCCTATTCGAATATTTTTTTTGCCCAGCAGCCTTCAATCTGTACCCTCTGTTCAAGATTTAAACAAAATCCATTCTGAGCCCTGACTTCCTATAGCACCATGTGACCATCTAGGAAACTTCACATTCCATCATGCACTGCGTTACTGCATCACAGTATAGGGCATGTTTTACTTGTGGAACACACCTCACTCATTCCCTAACCACCTCTCATTTCCACCCACTTCTCCATTTCTTCCTTTAAAAAGTAACTCCACTTTTATTGATTAAAAAAAAAACATTCCCGTCTGGGTGATCTATGTACATTGCAAGGATTTTACCAAAATTTGTAGCAGATACCTACCTTTTATTTTGAAGATTTAGCGGTTTGTGTCCATGTGCTCAGTGAATCTGTATGGGAGTGGTTTTAGAATAGTCAGCTGCTGCACCCACATGGCAAGGTTTTCTCTGCTATTGTTAAAAGATTGAGCTCGCAATTTCTCCCAGCACCCCCTCTCTATTCTGAAGCCATGTCGTCTCTGCTTCCTCTGATATTAGTAAAAGGCAGAGCCTGCAACAGCTGCCAGTTCCTTCTGAGGAGAGGACTACAGTATTAGCTAGTGTTTGTGTTGTGTTAATGTCAGAAGCTGGGGATCAGTGTTGTCATGCACAACTCAAGCTGCCAGCAGCTACATTTGTGTTGTGAATGACAGCGTTTCCAGCCCCTGTCAATCACCCAACAGAAGTCACCAGCTATTGTAGTCCCCTTTCCCCACTGCAGTGTTTCAACAGTAGCAGAGGAAGCACAGGAGGAACAGCTACAGAATGGAAAGGGGGTTGTGGGAGGTTAAAGGCTCTGTCTTATCTGTACAAATGGAGCACAGGAGGCACATGGGTGCAAGGCAAGGACGACTGCAGAACTGAAAAAGGGCTATGGCTTTAGTGCTGTTAGTACCTCCCTCATAGGAATGCCCATAATTGGGGTAACTGCCTAGGGTGGAGCTACAGCCAGCACTGATAGGAATATACATGACCTTTTATTTACACATCATCGATTTTAACAGACACAAGTGCTAAGACCTTTGAACTTCTGATGAGAGTTCTTCTGTAAGCTCTGATCTTCATAATACTTAGATACTGCCATACCTAAAGCTCATCTTCTATTAATGACGGTACATAATTTGCCTTGGAGTAGCATATGGATTGCAGGCACTACTAGGACTTTACTGTGACCTTTAAAACCGCTATCTGCTCAGTGAACCAAGATCGGATTATACATATCACAAAATCAAGCACATTTTTAAGCATAGATCGATCTGAAGCGTGACAGTGGCAAAATTATCCATCCATGGGTTATGATACTGATTACAAAGCAGAAAATGTAATAAAGTCATTAATGCAAAAGCAATAGCAACATGCCTAAAGGCTGGTACACATGGGCTGAATGTCAGGTGGTTTAACAGACACCAGCCTACATTCATCCAGTGTGTACAGCAGCCTGTCTGGTTTGTTGAACGGGCATGCTAGAAAACCAGCAGCTGATTGCCATCCGATCAGCGTTTGAAGCCGATGCAGGGAGATCGCTGTACTGACATTGAATAATTAGTGCAGAAAGCTCCTCGGGAGCGCCTCAGTTATCTTCTTTTTTCGTTTGGGTTGGGTTAAACGAAAAAAAAAAAAAAAACGGCCTGTGTGTTCCAGGCTCAAAGCTAATGTCACAGTTGGATCCTGCAACTGGTGAAAATTAACCAGCTGCAGGATCGCTAGAGAGACTTTACCAAGACTTGAACAGGTCACTCATCTTATAACCACAGCTGCCAAAAAAAAGCAACACATACAGAGTGAGTGAGTGCGTTCTCCAGTAATTCAGTGTGTAACATTAGCCTAACAAGATAGTTACCCCATCATTGGGCTCTATGCATGAGGGCTAACCACACAATCACATAAATATGTTACATAATGCAATATTCAAGAAAACTTTGAAGTATATACAAGCTCAGAGCAAGTGTAATCCTCAGTATTTACATTTTTTTGTAATATTTTCACCAACACAGGCATTAAAATTTTGATTACCAAAAATTTAATTTTTCTAAAGGATTATTTTTTAAATAAAAAAAAAAAAAAAAATTCCCCATCAAGTGCAAATGATGTTTAGCATAATTATATCCTAAACACTGCCCAACACCCTCAAGTCTCACACTTTCCTGTCCACATTCCATGGTGGTCTTTGCTGTGCATCCCATAGAAGGCCACACATCTCCACTGAAAACTTATGTGACGGCCTTCACAGAGCAAAGATCTGGAAAATTAGATTTTTTTTTTGCGTGGGGTGGGGGGAATGACAGAGGATTACTAGTGAAATACTTCTACTTCCGAATTCTAATTGTTCTGTTCATTGTTAATGTGTCAAATGACTAAAAATCTGATAGAATGACCGAAATTATTCTTATTGCCAGACACGCAGTCACATTAGCTGCATGAAAAAGCAGGAGTAGGCTCTACTACTCCTTTAAAGGAGTAGTAGAGCCAAAGCTCACTAAGCTCTTTACTTCTGTGATCCATATTCAGCTGACAGCAGGCCAAAATCCTAGGTCGGCTGACGGCATCAAGCCTGTCTAGGCTCTGGAGAGAACCAGACTTTAAAGAATATGTAATCCCAACATTTCATATTCCTGATATGTGCCTGCTGTGCCACATAAGTGTATGAAAAAGGTATCTTATTCTCTTGATATTGCTTCCTTTGTGTGAAAACCCTGGTAATGCTTTCAGTCCCTTTTGGTTTCCTATTAAAAACTGACCACACTAAGGAAAACACACTGTGTTCAGTTCTCTAGCTGTGCTAGGAACTCGTGTGCTCTCCAATGTTCAGCGAGCCACTGAGAGCCTGAACCAACTGCACTCCATTGAGCACTGGTGGGGCAGAGCAGAGAGGTGACGGACAGTCACCGGCTCACTGAAGCGGTCTTTGATTGCTCAGTTCAGTTTTCGAGGAAGCAGGGGACAAATGCAGCATCGTATCGATACTGCATCCACCTAGGCGTGTATGTGTTTTTAAATTCTCAAACTTTTCTTTTAAACATACAACTGTAAAAACCCAAGTATGTAATTGAAAAATATATAGGACGATATATGAGAAATTGAGACCTGAAAGGAAAGCACAAGGGAGCCATTAATGCTGACGTGCCTTTAAAAGTAGAAATTGAATTATACACAAGAAATCAAAGACCCACCACCCCCACCTGGCCTTCCAAGACGTGTGTGTGTGCGCAGCAGCTTCTACCAACCCAGCATGCGCATTTGTTTACAAGCAGAGCACAGTACTGTGGTTGTGCTGGAAATTCGATGGGACGCTTGCACATTAGCTCTGGACTAAGCCATTTTATGGACATTTTTTCAGCTGTTCTGCAGCAATTTTTCTTGTCATTCGTGACTGTCTGCGGACTACCATGAAAGTATAAAGACAGATTGAATGTATACAATTTCTGTAATTTTAATAAAAATAACAAAGCTCACTGCCCAGTCTCACAGAAGCGCTTACCAGACATATCAGATGATCAATTTAGGCCACGCTTTATATTCACCATGAGCTATTCTCTTCCAAAAGAGGAAGACTGTTACTCAACAGCAACATCAAAGAACTCACTGTGTAATATATTTACAGTCTATCAAACAGTTTCAAAGATATCGGGAATTCTGTGATTTGCACAGCATTTCAGTTTAGTTCACATTACTTATAATTTCGGCATGCTAAAGAAATAAAAACTGGTTTAATACATATTCTCTTAATATACAGTCAATACGTCCACTAAACAACCAATGCATCCCCTAAATATAAATATTATATATATATATATATATATATATATATATATATACACACACACACAAGTATTAAACAATTTTGGGGGACTTGGAATGTGTTCATACAAGCTGAAGAAATAGAAATTGGTGTAACTAATCTTCACTAATAAATATATAGATATGTATAATATATATGTAGGTCCAAAATAAAATTATTATATATATATATATATATATATATATATATATATATATATATATATATATATATATATATATATATATATATAATATATATGTAGGTCCAAAATAAAATTATTATTATTATATATATATATATATATATATATATATATATACATATATACACACACACACACTTATTCATTTTGGGGAACTTGGAAAATGTAAACACAAGTTTGGTACTTTGATTATTGGATCAATTTAGTTATATATTGCAGAACTTCTTTAATGAGCAGCATAGTAAAAAAATAAATAAATCAACCATGTTAATGCCTAGAGACCATTACTTAGTGAGACAGAAGCCAACCTATAACATGGTCAATGAATATGTGCATGCAACATTCACTGCACACTGAACTAGCATCTAACTGGCTGTCAGCTATGACATTTGCATGTCCCCGACCTGTTTTGAACACATTTTAAAGGTATGACCTTGCAAAATCTCAATCTGGGCCACATGCACTTTCCAAAGCGTATACATAAAAGAATAATGCACTGGTGCTGTGACAATTGAACATGTCTCAATGTACAAAAACGGACATTAGAATGCATTGGGTTGTGGTGTCAATGGGCCCCAAGACTTTTGGCCTTAACATGTAAATTTCATGCACTTTTTTTGCTTAACTTTTTGCAGAAGGGACATTCCAAAACACAACCACTGTATTCTTCCTCCTGTATCTCACATTAGGTTTGAGCCATTAAAATTGTCAGTACTGAGATGCTCCTCACAGTTGATTACAGAGAACTCAAATGAGGGGGAACTCAACTTTACTAAGTGGACTCAAATCCCAAGCACAAGACTGCACACTCTTACAACCAAGGCTAACCATAGATTGTGTTGTTACATTCAGCCAGTGACCTCACAAAAAAAAACAAAAACAAAAAAAAACAATTAATGGGTTCTCCCATCTACACAAGCAAGGTAGATGGAGAAATCCTCTCTGCTGTTCCATTGTATTCTGACAGCGGGACTCCTCTGCTGTCAGAATACTCTGACCAGTGGATGCAGTCACTGACTGACAAAAGTTTTCCAACTTTCCTGTTCAACAGAAGCTGAATCCTGCTGAACAGGCTGAATTTCGATCTCTTTGGTCAGCTTTAGCTAGGTAAGTGCTTCCATACACTTGGCTAAGACCTGCTCTCCTTCAAGGACTGTTACAGCTGTGGAGGGAACATGTAGGGGCGGTCACTATCCAGACATTTTCAGACAGCAGTCATAGGCAGATTACGAAGAGAAAGCAGTCTCTCTTTGAAGAAACCTTTTGGCTAGCAAGCAGGCCTACATGCCCCCTGATGCAGCAACACCAGAAACTGACCCGGTAGTGCAGGCGTAGGCAACCTCGGCTCTCCAGTTGTGGTGAAACTACAAATCCCATCATGCCTGTGATTGTCATGGTCTTGCAATGTCTCATGGGACTTGTAGTTTCAAAACAGCTGGAGGGCCGAGGTTGCCTACCCCTGCTGTAGTGCTTTGGTTTCCAACAAGTTGTGAAGGCAATTCAATTTAATTTAAAACACATTACTGGTGGTTTGGATGTAGAAAGACCGCTGTACTGGTCATAAGGAAAGTTCAGGTATATAAATACCTCTTCCATCTTGGAGTTTTTGTGTTACTTTAGGACAATTCTGTGACAAATTTATATACACCTCACTCCACCACATTGAAAAAAAAAGATAAAAGCATGTTTCACCTGCTCATGGACTTAGTCTTAGACTAACCCTACCACAAGAAAGATTTTGAATGCATACCTGGAAGACAGATTGCTTAGTACCTACTACACTTTTTATGAATATTCCAAAATGTTTCCGTATGAAGGTTCATGCAGACTTGAAGCAGCTCTGACCAGCATCTTCCTGATGATTTAGTGTCCTATTGCTGACTCTCTGCAGCGAGCAATATATCACTATTGGAAGTGATCTGATGTTGCAGACTTGCACGGGGGGGGGGGGGGGGGGATTGGATCAGTTCAACACCAGCCGGATCTAAATCCCCCATATGAACAAAACAGTGTTAAATAACTAAAATAGTAGTGCACTACAGTGCAGAATTGCAGCCCGCTACAGTAACAATTTGATGGGGTGCCATTTAAAATGAATAGCACTGCAACGCATGCATAATGGTGTGATTTTTTTCATATATTAATGCAATGCAAACTTATGTTAACTATCATGCGGCCCTCTGGACATGCTGTGGCCACAGTTGACCACCACTACTGTAGGGGTTGTTTGGCATGTGTATGAAATATTTTACTCTGCAGGCTTGGTGTTAAACATGGTGGGAAGTGGGAGTCAAATAATAAATAAAAATGTACTTGCCCCATGAATTGCAATAAGAAAACTGACATACTTTCAGTAACGTAAAAAGAGCCTTGTACATTAACCTACTATTAACATTTAAGCATACAAGCATTTGTTTTTTTTTAACTTCAGCAGCCACAGAATGCGAGAGCCATAATGACAAAAAATGACCTCAGCTCCCCCTCGCCCCCTGTGAACCAGTACATTTAAGACATCTTAAATGTTAATCACATTTCTTGCTAAATAGCCTGTTTGTGTCATAAGCCTTTGAGATAATATTCAAAGACTTAGGCGGGTGACTAGAATGAGTATCATCATTTGCCAACAGTCTGAAATAAGCAGCTATTACTTTCACACATTCATTTAATGTTAATGCCATACAGACAGCTAAGCAATGTATGCGGTCTGTATACCTCAGAGAGGTGATTTTAATACAGAGGGGGCATTTTAATTGAATGGAAAAATATTACACTTCAAACAATGCATTTATTATACAAGTAAAACCAAGCCTTTAATTGCTGCTACTTTATCTGAGGAACATTTTTTCTGGCTGTAAATCTAACAGGGCTTTATTGTGAACCAGTGGTTATAGTTTATGCATTTGGAACAATGGAGCATTAAAAGTAGTGAAAAACCACTGACCTGTCTTAGACAAGCTAAAAACAATTTTAACCCGCCCCCCCCCCCCCCCCCCCGATACAGACTACCACTACTATTCACTGTAAAAACCTAAAATATCTGCAATAACCACATAATCTACAACAGAAAAAAAGTTTGTGAAACCTTTAGAATAAGCCAGTTGCAGCAAATAACTCCTAAAGTAACGGGCACGTTCATCTCTTTACTATACACGTTTTTGACATTGACTTAAAATTAAGCAGACCTCTTTGATGACACCCCTCCATTAAAGGTAACTAGACTAAGGTGTTCTGTGACAAAGTAGGAAAAGGTGTTTAGTTTAACAATGCCTTGCCCCATGTATAAAAAAAAAAAAAAAAAAAAAAAGAAGACGTTAAACTAAGCTATTAAGGCTTGGCTCGCACTTGAGCGGCTCTGCGAGCCACGTATGCATCTCCTGAGGGGCAATGCTTTTTTGTGCAGGTTTTTGTGGTGCTGTCCAGCAGCGGCAAGCACCCTCACCTAGCCTGAAAGGGCCTCCCTTTCCCAAGAGAGATCTGGTCATAATCCATGGCCCAAATACAATAATTGGAGAATGGCATATGCCTGAAAAAGGTCACCAAAAGCCTTTCTAAAGGCCTCGGTATTTATGAATCCAGACATAAACTCACATGAAATCCAGCACTGTTGCTCATCAACCTATGGTTGATGGGAGTGCTTCAAAAGTAGGTAAATAAAAAACACAGGGTAATCGTTAAAGCCTGGATGAAAGCTAATCGAGGTTAGGTTTGAAGGAAAAAAAGCATTGCAGAGCAAAATAAATACCTTATCTAAGCATACAGCATATTGAAAAGGCATCTTGGTTTAATGCTGCATTGCTGCCTTAGGGCCAGAAAAGCTTCTTTTAGAAGGAATAATAATAATAAACTTGCAACTGAAAATGTTTAACATGAGAGGGTGGGCAGCAGTTTGTCCCCTAAAATTGAGAATTTTTACACATTCTAAAAATGCAAAACTAACCTCTCTGAATAACAGCCATAAGGTAAGGTGATCCTATCTGCAAAACTCTCCTATACTTCACAGAAGTTCCAATGCAAATACAGACTTTTTGAAATTTTACATGTGTATCCCTATGACAGCTAGAGCCTACCCCGTTTCCCCGAAAATAAGACCTAGCATGATTGTCAGTGATGGCTGCAATATAAGCCCTACCCCCCCAAATAAGCCCTACCCCGTTTCCCCGAAAATAAGCCCTACCCTGAAAATAAGACCTACAAGGACTTTAACTACGGCTTATTTGGGGGGTAAGGCTTATATTGAAGCCATCACCGACAATCATGCTAGGTCTTATTTTCGGGGAAACAGGGTAGCAAGTCATTCTTCACACACAGAAGACAGTCAAGTCCACTTTCACCATACACACACTCCAACTTACCTAAAGGGACCATCTTATCTTACTTATGGCAGAAAATAGATATTGTGGAATGGGTAGACACCAGTTAAAAGTAGGTGGTAAAATTTCAAGGTTTATAAGGTTTTAATTTGCCATTTTTAAAAAAAAATATGATTATACTTTTTTTATAGAACTCTTTTCAAATAAGCTTAAAATACAGAGTGCACTCATGCCAAATACTATTTGTACTATGGGTTTTCCAAAGAGCACACCAGAAGCTAGTTTATTTCAACGTTTTCTGATTGAAGCCCAATACAGCTTTGTGAAACAGGCAGGAAATGGGCAAATTCTCTAAACATTCAGCTGTGTGTGTAAATCTGAGCTTGAGCTAAGGGGTTCTGTTAACAGGTTTTTGCAACAAAGTAGTTAAATGTTAGCCTGGTACCTGTCTGGTAAATGTGTGAAAGGGACTAAACTCCCACCTGCAAGCTGGAAACGTAAATACAAAAATATTCATGCATTACATTATTTGGAAACAGATTGTGGAATATTTCCTGTATCTCATTTGTTTTAAAGCTTGTTGCATACAAATCTCAGTAACTAAACCTAAAATGTAAACACGTAAAATTATCAGAGCAGTTACTCTCACCCCCCAGTCAAAAAAAAAACCAAAGTTTAAAAAAAAAAAGTTTAAACTTAAAGCCCTCCAGGCTAATGTCAAACGTAAACTGGAACTAAACATATATACTTATAGTTATGTTCAAGGCATGCCGAGAATGATCACGGTCACAGTTGCTTGTGCTCTCAACCAAATTGTCAAGCCATCAAATGGCTGTCAAAACTGATCACATGTCCAGTGCCTCGGCAATTGCAGATAAAACAGAGGCTAAGACGGCAGCTTTCATGGTTGTAAAGGATACACTTTTAGTTACACTTTAACCATGCAGTGGGGTCCTCCCCACACTACATGGATTAATTCTCATTTGACTGGGAGGGAGGAATATATAGAAATGTGTACTTTGTTCCTTGCTCCCCTAACAGCTGGAACTTTTCTATACTCTCTGATGCTCAAGGTTGTGGTTGGGCACTTGCCATCCTCCCATACAATGAAGGGCTGCTGGACCTGTATCTTATGTGGCGACATCAGGGAGCTGCAACCAGTTGGGCAGTAAAGGTTAAATATAGGTGCTTGATTCTTTGGCGGTAAAGTCAAATTATAGATCCGTACCTGCATTCCAAAAGAAATCAAGCAAAACCTATCCTACAATCCAACGAATGATTCTCAATGAAAGAAAAGACCTAAAAACCCTCAACTCAGTAGACCCTCACGTTAGTAGTTATATTTTATTTTAGGTATAGTCGGCCTATTGAGTTAAAATTGGCTGCATTAAAGCCAAATGATTTTATAACAAATATTTGTGACCCACTACTAGAAATATTTAAATCACCCAACAAAGTCTATTAATACATTGTAAATTCAATGTATGCATACTTTATGAGAGCTACAATTTTAAGTATATATAAAAAAGAAAAAAAATAGTACTATTACATACCAAGTATAGACTGATAATGTCATAACGTTTAAGCGAGACAGTGATTCAATGCATTTTAAAATAGACCAACTACAAATTTCCCCGGTCAAAAGAATGTCTTCATTTGAGTGGCATTTTTTCCCCTGCCAATGCGATTCTTGGCGGTAGCATAGGTTCAACCTAACAACATTGTCCAAATATGGTGGGGAATTTCATGACGCTAGTGATATTAGAAAGTTTAACATAACACAGTCCCACTCATTTGCCATCACAGTCAACATATTAAAAGAATATGGAATGCAAGAGATCTACTAGTTAAAAATTAGGCTCACAGCTATGCACTCAGTGTGACCATGAGAATAAAGTGAAACTCCTTATACATAGAATGTGTAAATAGACCTGTCTGTTTTAATCCTGTAAATGCGCATCACCTTGCTGCAACCATGTGCATTAGGCTAGGTTCACACTGTGGCATGTGATGCAGCTCACACTTGCATGGGTACCAAAGAGGGGGGGGGGATTTAAAAAAAAAAAAAAAAAAACAACAACACTTTGGTTGCTGGGAGCAAAAGAAATAAACATACTTCCTTATATAGGGGGATAATGAAACCTGCTCCACACTGCCACCCAGGTGACCGTGATGGTGTTTAAGGATTTGACGCTCAGATACATTGTCACATTGGGGGAGGAGTACCAGTCCTCAGTTCAGTGTAGGCTCTAAGAAGTTTAAAAAAAAAAAATAAAAATAAAAAATAAAAAAACACAATACAATAATTTAAGTGTTCTATTTCCTTACGTTTATGTACATGAATAATGATAAAAAAAAAACTTGCAATTTTTAACATTAAAAACGACTTTAGCAGTATTGTGAAATGTTACCCAAGGAATAACGTTTGTAACTGACAAGGAGAAGCAGCAATGTTAAACCTAATGAAAATGGCCACTGGCCCCTGATAAAACATTAAACCATAGTGGAAGTGGGCACCCGTTTTTTAAAAGGGATGCTTTGAATATTTGCTGGGCAGAGAAGCATTAAACATTTGTTTAGGAGCTAGGTCAAGATATGTCTTTTACTGGGAGGTGTTGTTTTGGCATCCAAGCCTGGAAAAATGTGAAATGAACACAAATTCACCATGAAAAAAAAAAGCAAATAGTAGCTACATGGATATTATAGAAAGGTTTTGTTTTCCTAGTACTCTTGGGTACTTTTAATTACATTTTTTTAAATTATTATTCTGTGGCTGAAGTCACATCTGGTTATCAACTGTACTGTATGCTTCCAGTGTTATCAACTACCACCTAGAACTGTGTTGCCATAAAAAAAAAAATTGCAAACCTCAAACACTTTGGATTACACTGATTGTGCTTCCCCCCGTCATGTGTCCTAAATACCTGTGTGTTAGGATGCATAATAGGTCAGGCAAATGTTCATATTCTCTGACCTACCTACACTATGGAAGTTTACAAAAAACACAATGGAATTGAAAAAAATAGAAGGAATACCTTCATGCAAATCTGTATGCCACTAGCTTGTTATGATTTAATGCAAATAGACATACAAATAGAGAAGTGCTCAGGACCTGTGTATGTGCATTTGGCAGTATTTAGCAGTTCCACAAAGGATACATTGCAGGATGCCACTTGGTATAAATGTAAACTCATTTATTTGGCTACATAAGCCAACACAAATAGTCAGTCTAAAATCAATGAATAAAAAATGGCAATAGCAAGCAGCGTCAACTAATACCCGATGGCTGTGGTGCACAAACAGCTCCAGAAGTATGTTAATTCAAGATGTCAGGGTACCCTGGAAGCAGTCCTGGGGGCAATGCACCTGTATGGAAGGCTGCAAGGACTACTGCTCATCAGCGTGGGGCCGACCGTGCCAGCACCTGCCACTGGGACCGGTTCAGCCAGGGACGTCAGCTGCAGGCCGTATAGGGCCAGTATTAGTTGCTGTGACAATGAGTTTCGGGCGCATACGCCTTATAATGACTTGAAGCGGCTGAACCGATCTCGGCGGCGGGTGCTGGGATGTTTGGCCCCACGCTGGTGAGCAGTCCTACATACAGCCTTATCCATGTGCGGTGCCCTGGGACAGCTTCAAGAGTCCCCTGTCTTGGATTTCCATACTTGTGGATCTGTTTGTCCACCACTGAGATCGGGTAGGATTAGTTGGAGTTGCTTGCTATTGCTATATTTTATTCATTGCCTTTGGACTCTGATGACTATTTTTGTCGGCCCATGTAGCCAAATAAGTGCGTTTACATCAATCCAAGTGGCATCCTGCTATTTATCCTTCATGGAACTGGTAAATGTTGCCATATGCACATACACAAGTCCTGAGCGCTGCTCTATTTGTATGTCTGTTCAATCGTCTACTACTCCAAGTGCTTTTTGCAGCAGCAGGGACAGTTAAGGATGATTGTTTCTAAATTGTATGAGTTATCTAAAAGGTTCAATGCTCAGTTTTTTGGTCTTCATATAATGCCAATAGTTTGTGCAGCACTTTACAATATAAAGAGAGACCTAACAGTTACAATAATATAAAACACAAGAGGGCCCTGCCCATCAGAGATTACAATCTAATAGGGTGGGGCAAGTGGTACAAAAGGCAATAACTGTGGGGGATGAGCTAATGGAAGAGTTAAAATTTCAGTTTATTGGAGGAGCGATAGGCTTCCTTGAAGAGAAGTTTTCAGGGATCGCCTAAAGGTGACCAGAGTAGGAGATAGCTGGACAGACTGAAGTACAGAGTTCCAGAGGATAGGAGAGGCTCTGGAGAAGTCCCAGAGAATAGCATGGGCGGAGACGAGAGCTAGACAGCAGGAGGTCTTGGGAGAAGTGGAGAGGATGGTTGGGGTGATCTTTGGAGACCAGATTGATGTAGCGCAGGGCAGAGTTGTGGATGGCTTTGTATGTTAGAATTTTTAATTTAATTCACTGAACATTCGGAAGCCAGTGGAGGGATTTGCAGAGAGCAATTGGTAAGGTACATGAGTGTGGCAGCTGCATTCATGATAGACTGAACAGGGGGTAGCCTACATAGAGGCAGGCCTATGAAAAGGGAGTTGCAATAGTCAAGGTGAGAAATAAATGAGTGAATGAGTAGTTTGGTGGTTTTTATTAGTTAAAAAGGGGCGAGTTTTAGAGACGGTATGGAGGTAAAGTCTACAAAACTTTTTACATCAAAGACAGATCGGAGTCTACACTATACTTAGTACCCTGGCGTAAGGGGAATGTAGTTATATTATTGATCTTTGTGGAAAAGTCAGGGAGGACGACACGAGTGAGGCATGGGACACAATTACAAGCAAAGTTTAACCACTTGTTGACCACCTACCGTCTTACGTCGGCTGTTTGAAGAGGCATATCATTGTTATGGCAGCAGCTAGCTACCATAACCCCAGTATCCTCTTCAAGAGCGGGTGGTCGGCTTTCAGATAAGTGGTCTCTGTGGCGGATTTGCCGCAAGATCACTCATTGGTGGTGGGAGAGGGGTCCGCCCTCCTCCGATTACCGGAGCCACCAGCAGCGGCGGAGGAGATCGGATCCTTCTCTGTGTGTGGTATGGAGCTGAGTGAGGGGAAAATGGCCCCCTACCCAGCTCCATATCATTGTAGGGCGTCAAAACGTCACTTTCACCCATAGCTCTTAAAGGGACATTTAAAAAAAATAATTTTAAAATTGTTTTTTTTTTTTTTATTGCATTTATATTATAAATTGCATTTTAGTGTAAATATGAGATTTGAGTTCTTTTTGACCTGCCATGCTTTTTTTTATTACAAGGGATGTTTACAATAATATATATATATACACACACACACACACACACACATACATACATATATATATATATATATATATATATATATATACATACATATATATATATACATACATATACATATATATATATATACATATATATATATATATATATATATATATATATACACACATATACATACATACATACACACACACACACACACACACATATATATACAGAGTATATAACTGGAGAAATATCCCGGCTCTACATGTGCATGTTAAAACAGGCACATCATAAGTTAATAAATGTAGATAAAAAGACTTCATTAACTGGGTACACTAGACGTT
This sequence comes from Lithobates clamitans, assembly GCA_037952925.1. NCBI lineage: Eukaryota > Metazoa > Chordata > Amphibia > Anura > Ranidae > Lithobates > Lithobates clamitans. The sequence goes on from JBBGZY010002706.1 coordinate 164,855, forward strand.
GGCTATATACAGCTCAAACTATAAATGCCATAGCCACTTTTAATTAAGCATGCATTCCCAAATACACAGCTGCAAACTTTTTCCTTTTCCTGCAATTCCTTCTAGATAAAACTAGATTTTTTCCTTATTACCGAACTTGATCCGGGTTCACATTGCCAGCTCACCTCCAGCTGCCTTTACAAAGTTTCACACTAAACCCCTTGTTTATATCAGTGCTGCAATTAAGACTAGGCCAAGAAGAGACGTCCCTGTGAGGGTGCCAAAAGTGCAAGGCAAAGACCTGACATTCTGTCTCTCCTTTTCAACCAGCCCCTCCTGTTTTTTCCATCATGACTGGTGTGTGCTGACACACATACATAAGTGCTAGTGTGCACACACACATACATACCAATCCCCCCTCACTAAAATCATTTCATTCAGTGGCCATTTCAGGACATTTCCACAAGCTCAAACTTATTTCCAAGTTGGCCAGTGGAGGGTTTCTGCCATACTGAAATCATTTCCAGAGCTAAATTGGGAAACTTGAGGCAGCTGGGCAATGTTACAGCTGGCTAAAGTGAAGCATGCAATAAAAGGCAGTGTGAATAAGGTATATTGAAGCTAAATTGGATTCGTGTGAATGGACATTTATTTTGAAGGTCGGATTGGGAGAATTAATGAACAGATGAAATTAAATTAGGTCAACCACATCTTGAAAAGCATATTAAAAACATGCTTCAAATTTAAGGAAAAAAAATTAAGAATTTCTGCCTCAATTTGGTCAACTTATCTGAGTAAACATTTTTGTGGCATGTATAAAAAAAAAAAAAAAAACTGAAGAAGATCACATCACATAACAGATCACTGGTGTTGTATGTCAAGTGACTATAAACACAGTGGAGGAAACATGAAGTTGGTCATGGAGGAAACTAAGAGGGCATATCATTGGATTTGCTTTAAACTACTTGGTCAAGAAGAAGTTTATTTTTATTATCTCCAATGTTTAAGGTACTCTCAAACCAGAACTAAAGCACAAACCTATTTTATAGTGGGATTAGAACACTCTCAGGTTTTTATTGGTATCGGTGTTCTTGTTAAAGGGATTTACCCTGTTTGTCCTCGTGACTACCATCATGGAGAGATAAAGTGAAAGAAAATCAAAAATTTTGAGCTGTCGCCAAAACAGGAACTAATGGGAAATCTTTTAAATGAGGACGCTAGTTCTGGTGGCCCTAGTGACAATGGGGATTACCCTCACTTTGGAGGGATTTTCACTAATTTCCTGTTACTATGGGACAGGAAATAAAAGGAAAATGTCCACATTTGGACAGATGGCAAAAAAGGCGTGATGGATCATAGCACTCTTCGCATCAGCATTTATAAAATTGAGAGAGGAGCCTTTTCCCACAATAGTGATCTTAAAAGTTTTCTGTAGATGGCCAAAAGTCGCAGATTTCCTTGTTCTTGACTACATTTCTGCTCTGCCAAAACAAAACTACCTTTGCTCCAAGATGGTTGATGGATCGATTAGGAGCACACTGCTTTGCACCTCTAACCATGAAAGGATTTCACTTGGCGCCTTCAGTTAAGACAGCAATATGGCCTTACTAAGCCTATAAGCCACTTATTAGCTTGCTGCTACAGCACAGCTAATTTCAGTAAATATCAAAAAAAAAAAGAAAAAAAAAAAAAACACAGTAAGGGGGTGTCACAGACTGTCAGTCGTGTAACCATACGCTCCTCCAAATCACAAAACTCCTTTCTGCACTATAATACAGAAATCTCCATGGGACCGCTAAATAATTCAAACTACTAAACTTTTTAGTCCGCTCACAACCTAGCAGGCCAGTGTCTTCTAAAGCACTTGTCTAGAAAACAACCCTTTGGCATCCAAGCGAAACAGAGCGATCTTTGCAAGCCTACTTCAGATATGCTGCAAGACATTGTGGTCGCAAATGTTGAAAGTGTGTTTTTAAAAAACAAAAAAATATATGACGGCTGAAGCAGCACAAGCAGCATATGTTTTCAAAAATGCATTGCTCTACACTAGGTTTATCTTACTAACACCATATGTAGCAATGTACAACAAATAAGCAATTTATTGTAAGCATTGGTACAGCGTGCACTCTGGGCAGTAGCTACACTTGCTATACAACAAAAACTGGTAAAAGATCGGCTGGACAGCGTCCAGAACAACATACTTAAAGAGGCGTTTGGAACTTTTAGACTTGTATGTGTAGTCAGGATGAAGGAAAACTTTGAAGATGATCAATAGTTCTGGCAAAGCAGCTTTCCTTGATGGTCACTCAACAGCAGCGCAAATCACAGAAATACAGAAAGTAGTGGCAGGCTAACCAGATGAACGAGACCAAGATAATATTAACGGGTGGTAAGAAAAAAAAAAATATCCAGTGCATTTCAACAATACCACTGGCCCTTCGTCAGGGTCAGGATCAAACTTGGATGGACAAAACCAAGACTTCATAGATCTTTATTAGAACCGGTATTGAAGTCTCTACATGGAGAGCATCAATGGAAACATGTTGGCCGTTTTATTTTTTTTATTTTATTTTAATACTAGTTCTGATGAAGATTTTTTTTTTTAACTCTTTCATCTGGTTTTGGTCTGGTGCTCCCTTTCTCTGGATGGAGTGTGGCATTTATTTAATAGTATATACAAGCTTTCAAAAGTGGTGTGATGCTTTAATAGAAGAAAAAAAAAAAAAAAAAACTCAAAAAGTTCAGTTGCCTGGTGGCAAAATAAGCTTTACCTAAAACAATTAGTTCAGAGCGGAAGGAGTGAACTAACAAGAAACCAGCCCCATTACAGTATGCTAGGATTTCCCTTAGATTCCCACAAGTCAGAAGGTTTTGTATTACAAAATATATGTACCCTCCTTGCTTGCTCCAAACACATACATACAGTGCAATGTTTGCATTACATCGGACAGAAAACATTTCAGGTGCCAAAATAAACTGTACTCACTGTGCACTCATGCAGATTTTGCAGAGTCTGTAATAACAGTCACCTGATACAAAATTAAATGTTTCTTTGAAGTCTGTGTTAATAAAATACTGTTATGGCATACCTGTTAGCCTGCTAGGCTTACACATCTATGACTGTAAATTCTTTACAATATATTAACAGAATTTAGAATATGTCAAGCATTATGAATCGATTGAATTTCACACTTAAAACTGTATGAAGATGAAACACAAGAGACCAAAGCAACACAAACACTGATTAATAACTTACATTTTGAAAGAAGGACATATTAAAACAGACAGTAAGCACTTTTTATGCACGTTAAGCCTCGGTTAACACTGATGCTATGCAGGTTTTGCGATTCCTGTGAGTTTCCGGCACCGCATCACAACTGCACTCCATTGACAACCGCTGGGGTGCCAATGTTAACACCACCTCAAAAATTGTTAAAACGCAATGCGATTGGCAGAATTTGATTGCATGGGTGTAAACACCCATGCGATCCAATTCCAGTGCATACACTTTTTTTGTGTGGGTGCAGTGCAATTTGAGCCATACAAAATGAATGGACGCAAGTCACACTGCAAAGAACCACATGTGAACAGGAATGCGGTGCAATTCCTGTCCGAATCACATGGTTCACCGCACCAGTGTGAACCTAGGCTTAAGAAACAAAATTGGAAAGCTGCTAAATATTCAGCTAAAATACATATGCAGATGCATTTTTTACTCAGCTCCCCTCCCACCCAAATAGCACAGCCAGATCCCTGACTTCACTTTTGTTCACTGCACTAAGACAACCTGTCACACGATAATTGAATTCAGTAACAATCTTCCAATTACATTTTATGGAAATTTACCATATTTCAGGCCAGCTCTGCAGAGCCTGGACTGGCTCTGCAATGTCTGCAGACAGGGGACTTTTGCCTGCTGTCTGCTGATTCTAGGTTAAGAGTGAAGAACTACATGCACTACTGTGACCCACAGTTTTGGCCATACTTCTCCTGTAAGAGGCACATTGCAGATCAAAAAAAAAAAGTTTAAGTTAAGGAAAATGCTGCAAGTAAACATCTAAAATGTTTTTTTCCTCGTGGCTTTAATCTGTAATATGCTTATGGGCAAAAGCTCACTTATAAGGATATCTTATTCAATCTCCTGTTCACAAACTTTCTGTATTTGACTGAATACCAGTACGATCCTTGTCACACTCCCATCAAAAGCTATCAACTCAACATTAGTTGGCCCTATAGAAGTCCATGAGGTTGTGGCCAGCACCTAGGAGATTGCACATGTTTTAGGGATTACTCTTCTGGAGGCAGATGTGATGGAGCAGTAAATGTTACTACTATCAATATACTCACACTTCCTTGATCCACGTATAAAGACTTAAGAGCAGCATACATGGTTTGAAAATAAGGCGGGTTCTGTTTTGCATCTAAATATTATAGATCAGGGCAACATTTAGTCCCCTCATGCAATACCAACAACAAATTGTTGGGTTAGTACTTAGATTATGGACTCCTGAAAACTGCCATAAATGTTCTAAACCCAGAAGGGTCTACACAAAAAAAAAAAAAAAAAGGAAGGTTTTCAACTGCAATAACATACATTCGCAAAATGTTACTGTTCTTATGTATGCTTTACTGATGTTTAGACCCTACACAAAGCTATTTTATCTATGCAATAATACAGCAACAATAAAAAGGGTTAGTACCATACTATATTAATGACCAATTTGTTGCCAAAAGATTGTATGAAAAATAATTGGAACCAAATGTTTGCACCAGACAGATGACAAAGGTAGGTATAATCATTATATTGGGTCCAATCAAAAATGAACAATGAGAGATCGGAAGAGGAATGTGCCCATAAAAGTTTGTCTTATTACATGGGTATATAGTTTTCCCGGAAACATTCTCATTAAAATAAAAATATCAATTTAAGAACATACAGATCACAAATGTGTGACATCATTGAGAACGATATCTACAAAAACTAATATAATTCAAACCTTAAACTTTTCTTGATTTTTTTTTTTTGCTAATACATTACTATACTGTATCAATAAAGTGAATTTATGTTATGACAGAGGCTCCTATACATTAACAAGAAAGCAAATGGCTTCAATAAGGAACACACATCTGTTTAAAACTGTAAACTAGAACAAATAAAATCTTTGGGTGTTCACTCTACGATACACTTAGCATGATTGCTAATGAAAAGAATGGCCTTTCCTGACATTTTGTATACCCACACTATCTATAATCACAGTCTGCTTTTAACAAAATGGCTTTATTTAAATAAAAACTACAGTTTTTTAAACAAACGCAATACTGTATAAAATAACTTTTTTTTGTATAAAGTTTAAAAGGATGCTTAGCTTTTGAAATGGAGGGTGCTCAGGAATATTTATATAACAATTTCTCATCATCTCAAAGAAAAAAAATATATAAATCACTGATGGTAAATGGGATAATGATTTTAGGGGCTATTTTAACTCGCATTGAAAGAACTTGAGTCACCAACACAGGGAAATCGCACAAACGTTTTTGTTCACACTGGCTGCTTATCTTGCCATTGCTGTAAAGGGTCATCTTGGGAAAGCATTATTGTAAAGGGAGGGGCTCCCAGTCACCCACTCAGCTCCCATGAGGCTGCAGTAAGACCTTATGGAAATTTCACACAATCTCCAGCTAGCTCTAAATGAGTGCTCCAAATGTAACTGAAAATATTAAAAAGGATTTGTAAAGTATTAACAAGCAACAATGCCAAAGTTGATAAAAACGGAAGCAGTAAAAAAAAAAAAAAAAAAAAAAGTGATTTCCTTCAATGCATACTAACAAAGTGATATGCTTCACCAAGAAGTACAGTTACCAAACAAGGAATTCCAAACCATAAGAAAAAAAATGGCCAGTACAGATTGGAAGTAGTGAGCATGCTTAAAGCTCGGAATACACATTACTGCACAGTCTCCATTAGATCTACAAACAACTAAGTATTACCAGAGTGTTTGATTTCATCATCATTGAATAGATAGTTCAGGTAGGTCCTCATTATATAGTTTGTGATTATAGTCAAATTGTAACATGTATGGTGAGCCTAAAAAGGCAGGGGAAAAAAAGCAGGGCAATACTTATTACATCATTAAACCATGGGTTTCCCAGTGATAAAAATCTTTAAAAAAAAAAAGTAGAAACTCCCATAGCATTAATGGACTTGACTTTGCATAATACAACATATACAGGTCTATAAATCTGAAGCTATACTCCAGAAAAATAAACCGTTAAAACACGTTAGGCAATGGCCTTTACTGCCAATTGGTAATTCTGGGCAGCCAGCTTTTTTTTTTTTTTTTTTTTTATAATCCAAGTATCCTTACTACACAGCACGACCAGGTTTATGATCTGCATTGCCTTTGCAGAAAGCTTGGTGTAGAACACATTGTTAGCCTGCTGACTGAACAATGAAGGAGAAGCAGCATACCACTTAGGCCCCTTTTACACATGAAGTCAGTTCATTTCATCAGTTCAGTCATGTCAAAATGGATGAAAAACTGAACATTTGTCATCCGTTTTTCATCTGATCCATTTTTATTAAAAACGGAAGATAGAGTTTTGATCAGTTTCCAAAAACGAATGACGGAAGCGGATGTAAATGGATGATCATCAGTTTACATCAGTTTTTCCATAGAGATGCATTGATGTCCATTTTTCATCCGTAAACGGATGGATGACAAACAGACAGCATGTGTTTACGGGGCCTTAAAGTGCAACTAAAAGCAAAACTTTTTTTAGTTTTGAGTAGAGAGGGATTATAATGCTTGTCTATTATTATTGTGGTCTGTGCCCCCATGAAAAAGACTTATCCTCTCTATCTGTCCCGTTTACCATTATCATTGAAATGAAAAGAAAAACCTACATTTTTGGTTTGTCCCCAGAAAAGTAATGGGGTAAATCTCACAATTAGAAAACTAGTTCTGGTGAGCTAGGGGTCCCCCAAGGAATTCCTTTACTGTGCAGTGATTTTCTCTTACTTCTTGTTTAGCTATGGGACAGGAAGTGAAGGGAAATCTCCACAATGGGGGACAGATGGCGAAAAAAAACAAAAAAACAAAAAGGGTTTTGCCTATAGGTCCACTTTGAGAGGACCTCTCTGAAGGGAGGATGAACTTAATGTGGCACAGACGGGGGTGGGGGGGAAGGGCTGTCAACCATTTCCCTCCACTATCCAATACAACAACAAAAAAAAGAAAAGAAAAACAAAAAAGGGTTTCTAGCTAAATATATAAAATGGAGTTCAATGTCATCTTTTCAAGTTCGGGAATTGGATTGTTCTAATGATAGTGGCAAAAACTGAAAGCAGAAAATTTCAAAAGGAGACTTCCCAACTCTGACAAAAATGCTTCGACAACAAAATGTTGTGTGTGGTGTATATATATATATATATATATATATATATATATATATATATATATATATATATATATATATATATACACATACACACACACACACACACACATACATACATACACACATACATACACACACAAATATTTATGCGTGCAATGCACTGATGTAGAGCGGTATTACTGTACAGTTTTAGAAAATTTACATCACACGATCAGTTATTCCCAGAGATGGTATACCATAGCACTACCTAATTCATTCTCCTACAACTAGTGAACCACACTGGTGTACTTTAACTCTGAGCTAGTTTTCTTAAAAGCCCTCATACATTGCTCCTCCCGCCTTAATTTAATTTTCGGGTAGCATATGCAAGAATCCCAGTATAAAGACAGATTTCAGTCTTTGATTGTAAAATAATTGTTACTTTTAGTATAATTTACAACAAAGGAGTATATTTAAATTGCGGTTTTTAAAGCTTTTCCCAAAAGTTGATCATCATTCTGCATTTTACAGGTTTACTGTCATATTAGCGTAAAGGATATGCAAGAGGAAACTGTTGAATGTGTTATAGTTATACACCAATGCACCAGCAGTCTACACATTCTGGGAAGGACACAGAATATTTGCATCACTACAGCCCATCAATTGAAAGTGATAGTAAGCCCTCAGGTTTTTTTAGCCCAATTCTGTTCTTGCATTACATAAAAAAATTTAAACCTTTTTCTTCAATTTCGCTTGTTTTTTTTTTCCCTTGGTTCCATTTTCCCCTTTTCCGGTGATCCTTTAATAAGTGCCCCCCTTGTATTGACGATCTCACAGGGGCACCTGTGCGTGCACTCTGGCCACAGAAGACGTCGTAGCTCCGCCTCCTATGTGCTTTGATTGATCCTGTAGGGAGGAGCATCCGCCGAGTACTCTTCAGCGACTGACAAGAACTCTGCACGTCAGAGTGAGAGGTCCTGGAATTGAAGGATGGCGCTAAGCATGTTGGGACATGCCCCGAAAGCTATGACGTAGCAGCTGGGAGCACACTCTGAGGAATGGAAGCTGTGGGGAAGTAAATCAGTTTTTACAAAAACTCACTGGCACGTAAAACACGTAAAAAAAATAAATAAAAAAAAGGTGGGGGGGTGAGGGTTTAGAACCACTTTAAACTGCATAACTGATTTTATTTTCGTGTAAAAGGTGTAATAAAAACCAAGTATATTGAGGACACATTTCACATTAAAACCCTTGTCAGGGTTATTTTTCCATCTGTGTCCTGGTTGGGGAGGGTTACCTTTACTTCTGGTCATGTAGACAAACAGGAAGTGAAAGGAAAGCGCTCCAAAATAAAAAGAATGCTCTTAGACTGCTGACCCCTGGATGACTCCCCTCTATTCCTGTTTTGGTGACAAAAACGCAAATTTTGGATTTCTCATCACTTTCAGTACCAGTGATGCGGTCCACCAGGCAAAATGAGGATGAATCTCCCAAAAGAGGACACAGACCAAATTTAAAAATCTCTCAGGGGTTCGAACCATTCCCAACTATCTGAAACAAAAGGGACAGTTTTGGCTTTAGATGAACTTTAATCTGTAATGCAAGAGTGATGACAACTGACAAAGGTGTAACGCACATTTGTTTGAAATAAATAGTACACTAGACGGTTACCATATATCAATTATTAGAGCGCACAACTGTTCTGAGGCAAACAGATTGCAGACAAGTGACAAGCTTTATGAAGCAGTCTCAAGTAAACAGCCTGTAATAGAGCCCTTGCAATGTGTTTTAGAACAGTAACGAGGAAAGCAAATCAGACACCTTCATTAAAATACATCTGGGATCTGACAAAGAAATAACATTCTTTGTGGCACATTTCTGTGGCTGTCTGACAAATGGTCATTTGAACAATTATAATCAGGCTCGAATTAACAAACTCAATTGCTTTAATTATTTCATCTATTTTTTTTTTTTGGTCTCTTTTTAATGCGGCATGGCACAAAATATGTCTTGTTTCCTGAGAGCTAGACGCCATAAAATACATTGGGAATATGTGGAGTGCTGATTCCCAATTCCCTCCCCCTCCCTCCTTCATCACCATCATAACTACCTTGTCCTCTTCCATGTTCTTGGGTGGGCAGATGCATGGCAAGTCTGCAAGCAGTATTGCCTGAACTCAGCAGCCTACTACTCTCCTGAAGCACATCTGGGCTTTATATCAGGCCTTTAATTAATCCTCAGTGAAAGCCAAGCAATGACATTTTGACTGAGCAGGCTCCAGTTTTGGACAGGTCGTGATTTATTACGACTGAGTCCCAACCAACTTTGATTTATTTCAGCTTTGGGGAGGAGGTTGAGCAGAGAACAGAAAGAGTACTGTTGCTGCTAAAGTGTGTGACGCAAGGAAGAACCTACCATCACTAAAAGCAAAATGACAAAATTCAGACATTATAGGAAGAGGGAAATACTGTGCTCTGCAAGTCTAGAAAACTTTGCTAAGCACAGTTTGTACAGATTGTCTACAAGTGACCATTTAGGAAATGTGCCTCTTATCTAAGAAAAACAATAAATCCCAGATTACTCATTAGGATTAATCATCTGCAATCTGAAGGCCGCAGTGAGGGAGGCTTGCTGCTTCTCTCCTGATGAACTATAGCTCTTGAGAGGAAAAGGATATTAGCTAGTGCCCACAATGCTGCCAGGGATGGATATCCTCTGTAGGTCATTAATTCTAAGTTTAGTTAAAATTATTATTAGGATATGATATTCAGCTGAAATTGCTACCTATGAATTCTAGCCAATGGGTAAAAAAAAAAACTTGAAGAATATTACCTGTATAAAACATGAAAATAGAGTTACATTAACATATTTGTTTCAGTTCCTGCTCATATGTGTTGTTTTGAACATCAGGACATTGGTGGCAGACTACTTTAACTGCTTCCCTTTTTTTTTTTTGTATAAAACAAGTTTTATTGTTTTGGGGCAATTTTTTTTTTCACATACAGGTTACATTCAGCATTTTGCTAGAAATTTACCTTGAACCCCGAAACATTGTATATTTCTGAAAGCAGAAGTCCTGGAGAATACAATGGTGGCTGTTACAATTTATGTCACACAATAATTGTGCAGCTGTTTATCAAATGAAAAATGGATACCAAATATGTACAGATAAAATTTTCCACATCTGAAATGGCAACAAACTACAGTATGCAAAACTGTCTATTTGCAATGCTTTAATAGCCTTTACAGGTTATCAGTTTAGAGTTAAAGTGAGCTATGGCACTAGTCTGACTGCTCTCACGGTCGTTCTTGGCAATACCTCATGTGTGGTGGTACAAACCCCATTTACATATGCGTGTGTTTGCATTTGCATGCGCACATGGGAGACCATGTACTTTTACATTTTTTTTCCCCCCCACTTTTTTTTTTTTTTGCTATAGCAAGGGATGAACAAACCTCTTGTGGTCTATTTGGGCAGTGACAGGTATTCTTTATGGAGACATCAGGGGTCCATTAGACCGCCTAGTATCTCCCATGCCCTTTAATCACTCAAGGACCAAGCCTATTTTTTACACTTGGTGCTTACAAGTAAAAAATCTTTTTTTTTTTGCTAGAAAATTACTTAGAACCCCTAAACATTATATATATTTTTTTCAGACACCCTAGAGAATAAAATGACGGTCGTTGCAATACTTTGTCACACCGTATTTGTGCAGCGGTCTTAGATGCATTTTTGGAAAAAATACACTTTTTTGAACCCAAAAAAATTAATAACCAGTAAAGTTAACACAAATTCTTTTTATATTGTTAAAGATAATGTTACACCGAGTAAATTGATACCCAACATGTCATGCTTCAAAATTGCACCCGCTCCTGAAATGGTGACAAACTGACACTTAAAAATCTTCATAGGAGACGTTTAAAAATTTATACAGGTTACCAGTTTTGAGTTACAAAGGAGGTCTCTTTTGCTAGAATTATTTCTCGTGGCAAAACCTCACGTGTGATTTAAACACTGTTTACATATGCAGGCGCGACTTACATATGTGTTCGCTTCTGAGCATGAGCACTGAGGGACAGGGCACTTTACATTTATTTTTCCCTTATTTTATTTTTTCACTGACCCTTTAAAAAAAAAAAAAAATTAGATCACTTTTATTCCCATTACAAGGAATGTAAACATCCCTTGTAATAAAAAAAGCATGACAGGCCCTCTTGATCTGGGGTCAAAAAGACCCTTTTCCAAGTACTATATAACTGATCGGGTGGCCGTAGAGATGCTCGGAGAGGTTTTAACTGAAAGGGGTGGTTCAGATTCATTGAGGACGTTATATGGACAGGCGACGTGGAATCGCTTTTATTGTTTCATGATTATTTGAATTATCTTGTGCCAGGTCTGTGATTTAATATCACCTATGGTACAACACAGGTGTCATTTTTACAGGCCATAATTGATTACATTATACCAGCTTTCACCCTCCAGGTGTATTTAAATCCATTCCCAAAAGCCAACTTACTCGGGTAAAAAGGATTGTAAATGATCCAGAGATGCTATCAGCGACTTAATGAAATGGAAAAAAAAAAAGAGACTCACACAAAGGGGTTACCTTTTGGAGGTGGTACATAATATACGGGAGATGATTTCATTAGACCTCAAACCCAAAATTATTAGACAAAGCAGGATTCCATTTGTGGCTCAATTTCATCCCTTCTCCAGGATTTTTAGTATTATCAGGAAACGCTGGTCCACAGTGGGTGAAAATTATCCTAATAATTCTGAATTTAACACACCTCCTCTTCCATCTTTTAGATGGGGTAGAACATTGCAAGACAAACTAGTAAAGGTTGATCAATACCATATCCCCACCCCTCCTGTATCATTCCTGGGACCTAAAAACAATGGTTCCTTCCGCTGTCTGAGCTGCATTCAATGCAACTCAATGACTAGGGGTACATTTCTGTCTCATCCACAGAGGTCATAGGATTGAAATTAAAGGATATTACACCTGTCAGTCTTCATATGCGATCTATGAGATTAAATGTCCTTGTGGGCTCCTCTATGTTGGTGAGACAACCCAAAAAGTAAAGGACTGCATTGCCTGGCACAAATACTCTAAAAAGAGACAAACTTACTCAACTTCCACTAGCTAGGCATTGTTTTGAAAAGGGCCATGCGATTTCTCAACTGAAATTTATGGTGATAGACGGAGTAAGTCGCAGTAGCAGAGGTGGCACTCAGGAGTTAATTTTGAGAAGGAAAAGTACAGTGGATCCACTCTTTGGATACTATGTACCCCAAAGGGTTAAACTCAGAAATTGATCCGTACTTGTTTGTATGAGTGACTCGTGGAATATGGGTTGTTCAACATATGACCTGTTTTAAATTATATATTGCTTTCTGAATATGAAGATAAAAAAGCATGCGTTTTCCTTATTTTTTTCTCTTTTCCATTTTATAATATAGGTTGGCACTAGGGATGCATGTTAGAGTGAATAGGAATTTGCATCCAGTCTCTAGCCTTTTTCATCTTTCTATTTTTGATTAAAGAGATCTTTGACACGTTATGGATAAGGACATTGTTAATGCAATTGATTCCAATTATGCTTTCTTATAAATGTTGTAAAAAGAATACTTCAATTGTGATATGTTCCAGTCTGAGAAAGGGCGCTAGCAATATAGCCTGAAACCAACTATACAATGGAATGCTTTTGATACATTTTTTGTAAGTTTTTCATTTCAATAAATTTTTGTGCTGCAATCCTCTGAACTTTCGTTCTATAGATGACCGTTTGGGATGGTCTGATTGCATTGCACTGGGAGACTGCTGATGTGCTGTTCACTGCCACCTGTTTGAGGCATCTCTCTCTCTAATATATATATATATACAGGTAAAAGCCAGTAAATTAGAATATTTTGAAAAACTTGATTTATTTCAGTAATTGCATTCAAAAGGTGTAACTTGTACATTATATTTATTCATTACACACAGACTGATGCATTCAAATGTTTATTTCATTTAATTTTGATGATTTGAAGTGGCAACAAATGAAAATCCAAAATTCCGTGTGTCACAAAATTAGAATATTACTTAAGGCTAATACAAAAAAGGGATTTTTTAGAAATGTTGGCCAACTGAAAAGTATGAAAATGAAAAATATGAGCATGTACTATACTCAATACTTGGTTGGAGCTCCTTTTGCCTCAATTACTGCATTAATGCGGCGTGGCATGGAGTCGATGAGTTTCTGGCACTGCTCAGGTGTTATGAGAGCCCAGGTTGCTCTGATAGTGGCCTTCAACTCTTCTGCGTTGTTGGGTCTGGCATTCTGCATCTTCCTTTTCACAATACCCCACATATTTTCTATGGGGCTAAGGTCAGGGGAGTTGGCTGGCCAATTTAGAACAGAAATACCATGGTCCGTAAACCAGGCACGGGTAGATTTTGCGCTGTGTGCAGGCGCCAAGTCCTGTTGGAACCTGAAATCTCCATCTCCATAGAGCAGGTCAGCAGCAGGAAGCATGAAGTGCTCTAAAACTTGCTGGTAGACGGCTGCGTTGACCCTGGATCTCAGGAAACAGAGTGGACCGACACCAGCAGATGACATGGCACCCCAAACCATCACTGATGGTGGAAACTTTACACTAGACTTCAGGCAACGTGGATCCTGTGCCTCTCCTGTCTTCCTCCAGACTCTGGGACCTCGATTTCCAAAGGAAATGCAAAATTTGCTTTCGTCAGAAAACATGACTTTGGACCACTCAGCAGCAGTCCAGCTCTTTTTTTCCTTAGCCCAGGTGAGACGGTTTTCGCGCTGTTTCTTGGTCAACAGTGGCTTGACACGAGGTATGCGGCAGTTGAAACCCATGTCTTTCAAGCGTCTCTTGGTGGTGGATCTTGAAGCACTGACTCCAGCAGCTGTCCACTCCTTGTGAATCTCCCCCACATTTTTGAATGGGTTTTTTTTCACAATCTTGACTAGGGCGCGGTGATCCCTATCGCTTGTACACTTTTTCTGACCACAGTTTTTCCTTCCCTTTGCCTCTCTATTAATGTGTTTGGACACAGAGCTCTGAGAACAGCCAGCCTCTTCAGCAATAACCTTTTGTGTCTTTCCCTCCTTGTGCAATGTGTCGATGGTCGCCTTTTGGACAGTTGTCAAATCTGAAGTCTTCCCCATGTTTGTGTAGGCTTCAGAACTGGACTGAGAGACCATTTAAAGCCCTTTGCAGGTGTTTTGAGTTAATCAGCTGATTAGTTTGTGGCACCAGGTGTCTTCAAAATTTAACCCTTACACAATATTCTAATTTTGTGACACACGGAATTTTGGATTTTCATTTGTTGCCACTTCAAATCATCAAAATTAAATGAAATAAACATTTGAATGCATCAGTCTGTGTGCAATGAATAAATATAATGTACAAGTTACACCTTTTGAATGCAATTACTGAAATAAATCAAGTTTTTCAAAATATTCTAATTTACTGGCTTTTACCTGTATATATATATATATATATATATATATATATATATATATATATATATATATATATATATATACACACAGTATGACAGTCTAAAGTTCCAAATCCAGTTACCAAGCCTCAAAGCAAACAAAAACTTCCTTTACCCTCGCTGACTGATACAAATCATCTTATTTGTGCTTGGTTTCTCATCCTCGTAAATACTGCAGCATATATTGGAAGTGTTTTAGCAACAGAGGCAATGCTGTCAATCCAGAAAGCAGCTGACAAGACTATGTGATCAGGTGCTGACTGAAGCTACAAGATTGTGAATCAGTTTTGACAATGCCACATTTTTATAATACCACTGTAGTGCAAGCAGAACAGCTTGCATGAAAGTGGCAAATCTGCTTTGAATTCAGAAACAGAGCAGCATTGTAACATCACATAAAGCTGCATTAGGCAGACTTCACTGGCAGGATCAACATGTATTTGTGGGACTTTATAGGTGTCAAAAAAACAAAGTACAAATGTGCATAGTGATGAGAGGCCATAGTCCCACTGTAAAAACAGCCATTTGTGTGAAACTCATCGGTGCTGATGTCATGCTGCCGCAAGGACTGTGCAACAACCATCTTTGTAAGTGCTGACTGACCATTTTATGGCATTTTCTTTTATATGTACTTCTACTGCTTCTTTAATGACTACTACACTATGAGACACCTGTCTGGCTCCGGATCTGAGCATTAACTTCATGCAGTTGCGTTGCTGGTCTTTTGGTGGAGGGTGAAGTGACATTCACAGCATTTTCAGCAATTTGGGTGCCATATTAAAGGGACCATGACCAGAATGCAGTGTTGCTTGGAATGTAATAAAGCACAGTAGTTGCAATTACTCATGCAGCCAATTTTCCTGGTGAATGCGGAGTGGTGAAGGGATCTGCATGGTGAATATCAGTTTTTACTTACTCTGAATGCTCTAAGGTTATTAGTGGTGTACCCCAAAAGGTTTAGTGTTGGGACCATTATTTTTTAATAGATTTATAAAAATGATACAGGGTCTGGGATTAAGAGTAGAATTTCAGTGTTTGCGGCTGACCCCAAGCTATGCAGTTGAACAACATCCTTACAGGATGTCTCCAAATTACAAGCTGACTTCAATGCACTGTTTAATTGGGTAACTGTGTTGCAAATGAGGTTTAATGTTGATAAATGCAAAGTTATGCACTTGGGGGCTAGAAACACACACATTTTACATACTAGAACAGCTGGGGGAGTCCATGGTGGAGAAGGATCTGGGTGTTCTGGTAGATCATAAGTTTAATAGCATACAATGTCAAGCTGTGGTTTCCAAAGCGAGCAAAGTCCTTGTATCGAGAGACATGGACTGCAAAGAGTGATATCATTTTACTCCTGTGCAAATCATTACCAATATCTCATCTGGAATATTCAGGTTTTGGGCACCAGTTCATAAAAAAGGATATTGGGGAACTGAAGAAAGTGCAGAGAAGAGCAACCAAACTGATAAGAGGCATTGAGGAGCTCAGCTATGAGGAACGATTAGCTGAACTGAATTTATTCTCTCTTAAGAGGAGATTAAGAGGGATATGATCAACATGTATAAATACATAAGTGTTCCATATAAATTAACTTGTCGGGGAGTTTTTTACTTTAAGGTCATCACAGAGGACAAGGGGGGCGCACTTTATGTCCGGAGGAAGAGAGATTTATTTTTCAAATACGGAAAGGCATCTTCCCAGAGCTGTGAAAATGTGGATTAGACTCTCTCTCAAGTGGTGGTCCTCTGGATCAATAATATATATATATATATATATATATATATATATATATATATATATATATATATATATATATATATATATATACATATACATACACATACATACATACACACACACATACACATCCATATACACACACCTTCTGTTGGTTGAACTAGATGGACTTGTGTCTTGTTTCAACCAAACTATGTATGTAACCCTTATAGATTTACACAGATTCTCGGTGGCAATCATTTATACCCGTTATCCCATGAATTTATTCATAACTTTACACATTTATTTACAATTGAATGAACTTCCCACATTCCAGTGGAGGATTTGGAGTATCTACACAGTCGATAGAACAGTGAACAATCCTCGCTTGCTCCACATATATCAAATAAACAGATGAACAAGAGAAATGTAGGGCTTAACACAGACAAGTGAAACCTGACACACAGGTTAGGTCCGTTATGTGGTCACCCCAACATATTTTAACTAGAATGTGAGGCAGGGCAGTAAACAATGCTGAGATGATGGCAGAACGTTGAGTCTACTTGTACTCTATGGTGCAATCTTTCTATCAGCCACCCAGTGCGTTGTGTGTATGCGAGACAACTTGGTCCCTGTTATACATCATTGCTAGGGTAAGACCACAGCAAATTAATCCAGGTGGCATAGTTACACATTAGGTAAGATTCTTTCAGCAATTGTTTGACATAACGGTCCCCTATAGGGGACCCTATTCCCACCAATATACACAGTAGTGTCTGGGTTAACCGAAGGAGAAGCGAGAAAAACAAAGAAACACAATGCCAGAGGCAAGCAAGATATGGTAGAAGAGAAGAAGAAAGAAAGAAAGGTGGGCCCATCCGGGAATCCGTGGTCAGTCGTCCGAGTAAATGGCTTTATGCATCAGGGGCCTGTAGGTATGTGAGCCAGGGGGACCATATTTTCTTTAAAAGAGGTTGTTTGTCATCCAGAACGCTCACTAGTTTTTAGTTCAAAATGATCCAAATTAGTTTGCATTTCATCAATGCTAGGTCTATAATAGTGCAGCGCAATTGGTTAAAAGAGAAAGTCCTTATGGTCTCATAGATAAGCAATTCCTCTTGGTAGAAAAAAGCTGATACTATTCCAATGAGCACCAACAATCGTCAATCCAATAATATGAATGCGCTTACCGGACAAGGTGGACCCCTTTAATGGAACAGTTTTTGTATGATCTGAGTGTCCTTGTCAAAGATTTTATTGGGTTTGACATGAGAAAAAAAAAATTTATACAGTAATGAGGGAAACCATCTCAAAATGTACATATACAGTAGCAGGTGGGCAGCCAATCAAAACAATATCAAGAATCTGGGTAAACAAAGGAAAACGAAGATGGATGCTGGGTAGGATCGGCAGCCAATATAATTATTCACGTCAAGTATGTGATCTGAGTGTACTTACTGTAGAACCAGCATCATCCACACAGATACAGTTGAATAGCTAGCCAGTCAGCGCCTTTGTGTCTAGTTCCTCTGTATTGCTTTTTACCAGGCCAGACTAGAAAATGAAATAATTTAAAAGCTGGAATGCATAGCAGCAGCCAGAATGACCTCCATAGTGATAAAGCAGACATGTCAGCTGCTCCAACAGAGCAATTAGACACATTAAATTGTATGCAAGTCGAAAAATGAACTTAGACTATTTGCTCCGTTTTGTTTTATTAGGCTGGCCATACACAGTTCGGATTCAGAAGGAATAAGTAGAAATTCAAGCTGTGGATGGCCTTGTCCGTACCAACCGGCTTCACAAACCAAATGAAAAATAGAAGGAGCCGAGCCAAATATTTTAGGCAGAACAGGCAGTGCATCCAATCAGATGCAGTCTCTGGGTATTCAGACAGCTGCAGGGGAGATACCAAGCTGTTTAACATGGATGGGAAAATCTGATTTCTCACCAGGGCTGAATAAGAGAAATCAGGGTGTGTATGGCTAGCCTAAACCTGGCTGTACACTGGTAGAAAAACCTCATTGGTATATTCGATAATGAGGACAGACTTGACGACTGTTTGAAATTACTTCAAAATTTAGTTTGCTTCAACAGTCAATTTTCAAACCAATAGAATTTTCCAAACACTTGATACACAATGTTAAAAATTAATTCAAGAAAAACTTTCCATCCTGCTTCTCTGATTTTTTTCCTTCGGCTACGGCTACAAAATTCTCCCAGTCCTTTAGAACCATAGAATGATTAGCCTTTATGTTGTGGTTATATGTTGTAGTAGTTTGGCAATAGAAAACTGGAAGGGCTGACAGCATTCAGTCCACCAAAATGCTGTGTGTTGTCAGCGCACAAAAGGACTTCAAAATACATTTTTTTGTGCCTGCAGGGTCTTTAAAAAGATACAAAACATGGGGAAAAGTACACCTATTGCAGACATGTACCACATAGTATAGAGTTTAGTTTGCCCTGACATACACATTACATTTATAGTTTTGGTGCCTTCTCCAAAGTGGCACAGAAATAATTTTCACATGGTAGGTTGATGAAAGGAAACCTAGAATGACAAAAATATGAAGGCTGCCATAGTTATCCTCTTTCTGAACATGCTAGATGTCTAGCCATCAAGCGAAGCCAGTGACTTCAATAATGTGATCACCTTACCTGAAACAAAACTTCAGATCATTTCACATCAAAGGTAAGGTTGTACCTTTTCTGGAGGAATAAAAAAAAACAGAATGCATTTCTTTTTTTTTTTTTTTTTTTTTTTTTTTTTTTTATATTTAAAGTTTTTTATTGTAATTTTAAAATGAAAAAAAGAAAAATACAGAAACATCGCCAATTGGGCATACCCTGGCGTCTTAGTGTATACATAAACAGCAGTGAGAGAAGAGCTTATTAAGTATAGTTTTGATTGATCTAAGGCAAAAATAATCGAGAAACAGAAAGTAAACAAGTATACTACAAATAACTATGGTAGCATAAAGTATTCCTGTAATAATAGGTTAAGTATTGAATGGGGGGAACACCTGTGTACAACCTATATCACGGTGTGACATTGTAACCTATATAACATGTTTTAGTAAAGTGTCCGAGAGGTTGTAATAAGATAGGGGGGGTGGTATATAAGCTGTCCTCTTAGGGGCTGGACTGTTACGACAGTGGTGTGCTTCTAGAGTCCAGAATCCAAGGGTGCCAGTTTCTGTTAAAGCGCTTGATGGACATGTTGGCTTTGGCAAAAGAGAATTCCATCTGAAAGTGTTGGTTAAGTATGCTGATGGTATCTTTAAGATTTGGCGGGTCTGTTGATTTCCATTTTCTTGCGATTGTTAGTCTTGCGGCAATGAGAATATGTGTGAGTATTGTTTGCTGATGGGTGGGCATCATTGGAATTGAGAGTCCTAGGAGTAGGTCAAGCGGGGACAAAGATTGGGATGTACCACACATAGCTTCAATTAGGTTGTGTATTTGTCTCCAGAAATTTTTAACTGGTGGGCATTCCCACCATATGTGTGAGAGAGATCCAACGTGAGTGCATCCCCTCCAACAGGTCGGGGAGGTTTTCGGGTAGATTTTCGCCAACCTTTCTGGAGTGAAGTACCATTTGTGAAAAAGTTTCTGTGTTGCTTCCCAGTGATTAATGCAGTGCGACAAACGTAAGGGCAATGTGAGGGCCTTTAGCCATTGTGTATCTGAAACCGGTTGGTTTGATAGTGAGGACCAGTACTGTACGGAAGACGCCATATGATTCGTAGTTGGTTTGGTGAGAAGCTTGTACATGAACGAAATTCCTTTGGACGTGGGTATAGCTATATTGTAGAATTTGAGTATTGGGAGTGAGAGATCGTCTGAGGTTGTCCAGGAAATTTTTGATAGGCTAGACCTGATCCTTAGGTAGAGGAAGAACGTGTGTTTGGATAGTCCGTATTTTTGCTTTAATTGCTCAAATGAGAGGAGGGTTGATGACGAAAAGAGCATACCTAAATGGGTGATGCCGACTTTTGTCCATTCTGAAAGAGGTAAGTCCGGGGAGACGAGGTGTAATGCCTCAGTGGGTATTGCTGTCAAAGTATCCTTTGAAATCCCTCCTTTGATTTGTAGTATTGAAGTCCAAATTCTTGTGGCGGATGTAATAGTGTCAAGAGGGTATCTTTTGGGATGGGGGTTGAGCCAGAGTGCGGCTAGGAAGTTTTTAGGATCCGTGGGTAGTAGGTTGGTTTCGATTTGTTTCCAGGTTGTATGATGTTTGTGTGACCACCAAGTTTTCAGCTGGTCCAGGATGGTTGCTCGGTGGTAGGCTTGAATATCTGGGACACCCAGTCCTCCGTGTTGAACTGGAGTTGTGAGTATGCCTTTTTTTATCCTAGGTCTCTTTTGTTGCCAAGTGAAGCCGTTGATGATTCCTTGGATTTTTTTTATTTGATTTTGCGTTAGAGGGAGAGGTAATGTACGGAAAAAATATAGGACATGGGGAAGTAGATACATTTTTGTCTGAGCTATCCTACCAGCCCAGGAAGCTGGAACCCTACCCAGGTCCCTCGCTAGATGAGTAAGCTTGTCCAGGAGGTCTTCAAAGTTAATTCTCAGTAACATTCGGCTTGGGAACGTTAATTGGATACCCAAGTATGGGAGAGAGGAGTTGGAGGCCCAAGCAAAGGGGGAGCTAGTGGTAATGGATTTTAAGGTTAGAGAGTCAAGGCCAAGATTAAGCATTAGGGATTTACTGTGGTTTAGTTTGTACATTGATATTGTGCTAAATTTGTCAAGGATTAGTTGGACTGCAGGGAGGGACAGTATTGGATTTGTTAGAGCAATGATCACGTCATCTGCGTATAGACCGATTTTATGATCGGTCTGTCCGATTGTTATACCTGTAATCGCTGTGTCAGATCTAATAAATTGTGCTAGGGGCTCCATTATCATGGCGAAAATTAGGGGGGATAGTGGGCACCCCTGTCTCGTGCCGTTAGTGATTTGGAATGGGCTGGAGACAACCCCTGATGTCCAAATGCGCGCAGATGGGTGGGTGTACAGAGCTAGTATTGCAGAGAGGAAGGTGCCCGATAATCCAAATTTTCGGAGTACTGCTTCCATGTACGGCCAGTATACTCTATCGAACGCCTTCTCTGCGTCCAAAGATAGGAAGAGAGAAGGCGTTCGACTGTGCTCTGTCCACTGGATAAGGTCAATGAAACGTCTGGTACCGTCTGAAGCTTGCCTGCCAGGTACAAATCCTACCTGGTCAGGGTGAATAATTTGGGGGATGATGGTGGAGAGGCGCTGTGCTAACAGTTTGGCGTAAATTTTGGTGTCTGTGTTGAGGAGTGAAATTGGTCTGTAGTTGGCTGGGTTGTCTGGGGGTTTGCCTGGTTTGGGGATGGTAACCACTAGGGCCTCGAGAGATTCCCTAGGGATTATGCCTGTAGTAGCAAATTGGTTATACATGTCGCATAGGTGGGGGACTAGTTGTTGGGCGAATCGTTTATAATATTCGTTGGGTAGTCCGTCGGGTCCCGGCGCTTTGTGTAGAGGTAGGTTGTTTATTACTTTTTGGATTTCGGTTTGTGAGAAGGGAGTCGTGAGAGAGTCTAGTTGTTTTGGGGAGATCGAGGGGAGGGAGATAGAAGATAAAAAGTTCTTTATGTCATCTTGGGTGGGTGTGGGATGGGGGTCTGTTTTCGTAAGGTTGTAAAGTTTGTTGTAAAAATTACCAAATTCGTTGGCAATATCTAGCGGGTTGGACAAGCGCTTGCCCTGGGGGTTTGTGATATATGAGATTTTTTTATTAGAAAGTTGTTTTTTGAATTGTTTGGCCATAAATGCTCCTGATTTATTGGCCGATGAGTATATCTGAAGACGTAATCGTTTGATAAAATAATCAAATTTTTGGTGGAGATGACTGCTGAGTTGGGATCTGAGCTTTTTTAGTTCTGAGGAGGTTGTATTAGTGGGGGATCTCTTGTTTGAAGTTTCAAGAGATCGGATTTGTTTCAAGAGGGATTCTGTTATAGAGGAGTGTTGTTTTTTAGCCTGGGCTCCAAGTTTGATGAAAAGACCTCGTAGACAAGCTTTGTGAGCATTCCAAACAATAGCACAGTCATTTACAGAGTTGACATTTTGTTGAAAATAGTTATCGATCTCGGATTGTATTTGAGCCTCAAAGGAGGGGTTGTTGAGGAGGGAGGTGTTTAGTCTCCAGACCGTGTGTCTAGTGGTTTGGGAGGGGGATGCTATTTTGATCGTAACTGGGGCATGATCAGACCATGTTATAGTACCTATAGTAGATGTTGTGATAGCCTGCAATAGGTGTTTGTCTGTAATGAATAGGTCAATGCGGGAGTAGGATTGGTGTGGGGGGGAAAAGTAGGTATAGTCTCTCTCCTCATCGTGCATGCACCTCCATATGTCATAAAGATCTTCTTTTTTGAGGATATTTGATATTGCTGAGGGCCTATTTCTCGCAGGGTTGGAAGTATCAAGGGTAGGGTTAATTACTTCATTAAAATCTCCACAAATTACCAGTGGGGAAGATCTGTAAGGGGCCAACTTGGCAAAGAGGTTGGCGTAGAATTTTTTGTGTGCAGTATTGGGGGCATATACGTTGACTACAGTGAGGGGGCGGTTGTCAAATGTGGCTGATAGGATTAAGAATCTGCCGTCTTCATCACTTTCACAGTGATGAAGCATGAAATTTATTGCTGCGTTTATGGCAATCATTACTCCTCTCTTTTTTTTAGGGGCACTTGCGAAGAAGCAGTGGGGGTATTTTTTGTGACTACATTGGGGTTGTTTGAGTTTTGCAAAGTGCGTTTCTTGGGCACAGATTATGTCTGCCCGCTGTTGTATTGCTTCTTTCCATAAGAGATTGCGTTTAAATGGTGAGTTTAGGCCTTTAACATTGAGGGAGGTAATCGAGAGTGTCATATTGGTATTGTGGCTATGAGGGCTTGGGCAGAGGGAGAGAGACCCCACCTACCGTTGGTGAGAGTAATTATACAGTTAGATACTTAAATGCTGTATATAGTACAATTATTTTACCAAAGTCAGTTGCGAAATACAAACAATCTGCAGTTCTAGAAAACAATTATAGTTAATGTCAATTAATCTATGCTGTAATCAAGAGGAAAGAACAGAGAAAAAAAAAACACTTAGACAAAAAAAAAAGAAACTTGTGCGTAGCACAACTTTAAACCTGAGGGGTGGTGAGGGAAAGAACTAGATGTGACGCCCAGGCTGGATATACGTAGATCTGGGGAGCTGGGCTTAGATCAAAGTTAGGTCTTTTTGGGAGCTTTATTCGCCATATTTCTGGAGTCAGATGGCCTGTAGGAAGGAGTAGGTTGTTCCGCTTCTCTGGGGGCAACGGGGAGAAAGCCCCAGTTGGTGAGCTTTTTGTAGCCATCCTTTGGGGAGAGAATAGGCACTATCTTTTGTTGGTGGGTGACCAGCAATTTCGTAGGGAAGCCCCATTTGTAGGTTATTTTTCTTTGTTGAAGTATGGAAGTCACTGGGGCGAATGCTCTACGCATCTCCATTGTAGCCGGTGACAGGTCAGTGAATAACTTGACGTTGTTGTAGGGGGCTGGCAGGGGTGTCACGGATCTTGCGGCGGAGAGGACTTGTTCCTTCACATGGAAGAAATGTATACGTGCCAAGATATCTCTGGGGATATCGTCAGGGAGGTGTGACGGTTTAGCAATTCTGTGGGCACGGTCAATTAGAGTGTCGCGGGCGTTGAGGCGTGGGAGTAGGGCTGAGATAAGTTGTTGCAAGTAGGGGGTTATTTCGTTCGGTTTAACCGATTCAGGGATGCCCCGGAATTTAATGTTGTTCCGCCTGGAGCGGTCTTCCAAATCCGCCATTTTCATTTTGATACGGTGAATTTCTTCTGCATGGTGCTCATGAGCATCTAACAGTTCATTGTGTGCCTTAGAGTAATCTTGTAGATTTTCTTCAAGGGCATCTGTGCGTTCTTCTAGGCAGTCTATTTTATCATGCATCTGGGATAGTGACATTTGGAGCTCTCTATGCAGATCTTGCTGCAATGTGAGAAGCATAGATTTCAGCATTACTTCAGACACTGTGTTTTCAGTGACAGGTATAGCAGCCAGGGAGGGAGTATTTTGGGCGCTGTGTGACCCTGCAACAATATGGGACCACAGCTGTTTCTTTGCATGTGGTTCTTTGTTTGGGGAATGTGCAGGGGAGGTAGCCAGCCTCTTACCTCTGTCTTGCTGCAGTCCTCCTGGGGAATCCTCTGGAGGGGAGAGTGTGTCCATGCTGTCCCTGTCTGTTGCTGCGGTCACAGTGCCATGGAGAGGGAGTGTTGTGGAGGTGGCAGGCAGGCCCTCTGTGTTGTTGGAGCGGGTGCCGTCGCTTCCATCGGCGCCATCTTGGGCCTTCTGCATAGCGGCGGCCGTCGGATAGTAGTCGGTGAGACGGCGGGGGTTTGGCGGTTTGTACCGCTGCATCGGAGTGCCCGAGGGTTACCCCAGTCCTTCCCCGCTGATGTAGTGTGAGCAGCGGGAAGGATGGTAGCTGGGAGTTGCTGGTATCCAGGCCGTGGAGCGGAGCTCGGACTTCAGGCAGCCATCCTGGTCCGCAGCAGGCCACGCCCCCCAGAATGCATTTCTTATTCCCAACCAAGTTGATAAAACTCCAGCTAAGTGGCAACCCTGTGGTGGCAACCCTGGAAGTGTTAAAGCCAGACACAGCCAGGTAGCTGTATTTTCAACAAGATGCTACCATGGGCAGCCTGTATATTTTTCTTAGAACCCGTTTCTTTTATAGTGTTGTAAAAAGATGCTAAAAAGTAGACAGGAGAAGAAAAAAAAACAGACACCCTAAAGTGAATCAAAACTTACATTTTAGAAAAAATATGTTAGCAGTTCGGCAGGACATTCTCTGACTTCTGCCATTACAAAAAAAAAAATTCCTTTATTCAAACAATTGTCAAAATGCGCACAGCACCTATGACACCAGCAGACCATGCACAATCACACAGTTGCATAAGTTTAGAAGAATCTACTTTAGGCTACCCCGATAAAGGATTTTAATTTAACACAGAGTGTACTGGATGTCTGTCTTGTGAATATATATATATATATATATATATATATACATATATATACACACACACACACACACTATTGTGCAAACGTTTCAGGCAGGTCTAAAAAATGCTGTAAAATAAGAATGCTTTCAGAAAGGTTGATTATCAGTTTACATGGAACACAATGGAAAGTAAATGAACAGAAGAGAAATCCAAATATTTGGTGTGACCCCCTTTGCCTTCAAAAAGGGCAATACTTTTTTTTTTTATGGTACACTTGCAACATCTTGAACTAACTGCAAATCTGTGGATTTGGCTGCCTCAAATCCTTATGTGTCTTCAGGTAATCTCAGAAAGACTTGATGAGATCAGGGCTCTGTGGGGGTCAAACCATCATTTCCAGGACTCCTCCTTTATGCTGAAAATATTTCTTAATGACATTGGATGTATGTTTGGGGTTGTGGTCCTGCTGCAGAATAAATTTGGGTTCAATCACAATGGTATGGCATGATGGATAAGTATCTGCCTGTATTTCCCAGCATTGATAACTCCATTGATCCAGACCAAATCTCCAACTCCATTTGCATAAATGCAGCCCCAAACTTGCAAAGAACCTCCATCATGCTTAACTGTTTTCTGCAGACACTCATTGTACTGTTCTCCAGCCCTTCGGACAAAAAACTGCCTCCTGCTACAACAAAATAGTTCAAATGCTGACTCATTCATCCAGATCACCTGCTGCCATTTTCTGCACACAAGTTTCGATGTTTGAGTCGTTTTACCTTGTGGCAATGTCAGAAGTATAGCTTTTTTTCACAATTCATCCATGAAGACCACTTCTGGCCAGACTTCTCTGGACAATAAAAGGGTGTACCTGGTCCCACTGGCTTTTGCCAGTTCTGTGCTAATGGCACCGCTTGACATCTTCTGATGTTGAAGGAAAGCATGATGTGTCCTTCAACTGCTGCATTAAGTGTTCTAGGCAGACCATTGCGTCCACAGTGTTGCCCATTTTATGTGGTTCATCAAAAGAGCTTGAACACCACATCTTGAAAACCCTGGTCTGCTTTTAAATCTTTTCCTGGGAGAGATCTAGCTGCTGCAGTATAAACTACCTTGTGTCTTGTTGCTGTGCTCCATCTTGCCATGGTGTATGACTTGTGACGTGAAACTCTTCCACAACCTCACCTTAGTAGCAGAGTTTGACTGTTCCTCATCAAGTTTTAAGTCTCCTAACAGTGGTTTCAGTTAATGACTGTTTCAACCTACATATGAAACTGATGATTAGCAGCTGCATGGTATATTTGGTTAATCATACAAAATCCCTGACTTTGTACAAGTGTGCAATTGTAAGAATTGATGCCGGTTGGAGGCCAAAAAGGTAGTCACACCAAATACGGATTTGATTTAGATTTTTCCTCTGTCTGCGCACTTTGATAAAAAAAACAATGAAAAATATATATTTTTGAAAGCATTCTTAATTTACAGCATTTCCTCACACCTGCCTAAAACTTTTGCACAGTACTGTCTGTGCAATATACAGTATCTCACAAAAGTGAGTACACCCCTTACATTTTTGTGAATATTTTATTATATATTTTCATGTGACAACACTGAAGAAATGACACTTTGCTACAATATAAAGTAGGGAGTGTATAGCTTGTATAACATTGTACATTTGCTTTCTCCTCAAAATAATTCAACACACAGCCATTAATGTCTAAATCGCTGGCAACAAAAGTGAGTACACCCCTAAGTGAAAATGTCCAAATTGAGCCCAAAGTGTCAATATTTTGTGTGGCCACCATTATTTTTCAGCACTGCCTTAACCCTCCTGGACATGGAGTTCACCAGAGCTTCACAGGTTGCCACTGGAGTCCTCTTCCACTCCTCCATGACGACATCACGAAGCTGGTGGATGTTAGAGACCTTGCACTCCTCCACCTTCCATTTGGGGATGCCCCACAGATGCTCAATAGGATTTAGGTCTAAAGACATGCTTGGCCAGTCCATTACCTTTACCCTCAGCTTCTTTAGCAAGGCAGTGGTTGTCTTGAATGTGTGTTTGGGGTCGTTATGTTGGAATACTGCCCTGTAGTCCAGTCTTCGAAAATAGGGGATAATGCTCTGCTTCAGTATGCACATGTTGGCATTTATGGTTTCCTCAATGAATAGCAGCACTCATGCAGCCCCAGACCATGACACTCCCACCACCATGCTTGACTGTAGGCATGACACACTTGTCTTTGTACTACTCACCTGGTTGCCGCCAGACACCATCTGAACCAAATTGGTCTGATGAGACCAAGATAAACCTAAGGACATGGTTCCAGTAATCCATGTTCTTAGTCTGCTTGTCTTCAGCAAACTATTTGCAGGCTTTCTTGTGCATCATCTATAGAAGAGGCTTCCTTCTGGAACGACAGCCATGCAGACCAATTTGATGCAGTGTGCAACATATGGTCTGAGCACTGACAGGCTGACCCCCACCCCTTCAACCTCTGCAGCAATTCTGGAGGCACTCACTTTTATTTCCAAAAGACCACCTTTGGAAATGATGCTGAGCACGTGCACACAAGTTTAGGTCGACCATGGTGAGGCCTGTTCTGAGTGGAAACTGTCCTGTTAAACCTCTGTATGGTCTTGGCCACCATGCTGCCACTCAGTTTCAGGGTCTTGGAAATCTTCTTATAGCCTAGGCCATCTTTAAGTAGAGAAACAATTCTTTTTTTCAGATCCTCAGAGAGTTCTTTGCCATGAGGTGTCATGTTGAACTTTCAGTGACCAGTAAAAGAGTGAGAGTGATAACACCAAATTTAACACACCTGCTTCCCATTCACACCTGAAACATTGTAACATTAACGAGTCACATGACACCGGGAAAGGAGAATGGCTCATTGGGCACAATTTGGACAGTTTCACTTAGGGGTGTACTCACTTTTGTTGCCAGCGGTTTGGACATTATTGGCTGTGTGTTGAGTTAATTAAGGGGACAGCAAATTTGCACTGCTGTATACCCACTACTTTACATGTAGTAAGTGTAATTTCTTTAGCGTTGTCACATTAAAAGATATAATAAAATATTTACAAAAATGGGAGGGGTGTACTTATGCAAATATGCGGCCCCACTTGATAGGGCTTTTTTCCGTGGGGCTGCATATTTGTATTACCCTTTGTGCTGGGAGTGCGTTTATCACAGTCCTTGCAGAGATGGAAAAAAATAAAAAAATTCTCTTTTTTACTATTTGTGCCAGTTTTTCTTTGATTTAAAAAGAAATAAATATCAGGAGATATCCATTACCATTTACCACCAAATGTAAGCCCAATTTGGATGCGCAGTATTTGTGATGAGATGTACAGGTTTACTAACACATGTCAAAGTTGCAAAATTGGGC
This sequence comes from Lithobates clamitans, assembly GCA_037952925.1. Taxonomy (NCBI): domain Eukaryota; kingdom Metazoa; phylum Chordata; class Amphibia; order Anura; family Ranidae; genus Lithobates; species Lithobates clamitans. Next base: position 193,888 of record JBBGZY010002706.1, read on the forward strand.
TTAGGCATCAAGATTTGTTTTACCCTTCAACACAAATGGGTTAAATTTGGACTGTTATCTACAAGTCTCTTTACCACTGGGAAGACAAGTTTGTTTCTCTGTTGTGTAAGGTAAAACCTACAAATATGTTAAGACACTACATGAGCTCTACACCACCCAAGAACTGTGTATGAATTACAATAACCCACGCATGCTGGGAAGGTCAAACACCAGCAGTGTCAATTTGCAAGTAGTGAACCTTGAAGGTCAAGGGAGGTGGTTTAGTTCAGCACCAGCTTAACCGCTGTGAATTGCCACTAACGCATGTCATCTTTACCTAACTGCTTTGAAAAAAATTTACATTAAGACAAGACTTTCAGGAACTTAAGTTTTAATGACCTTACCCATCAGAAATGAATGATCACTCAATGCTCTAGAATATGTAGAATAAGTTTGCTCTATTTCCCGCTTTCTGCATAATTACAATATAGCAATTATTTTTCTTCATTCAATAAGGTAAGAGGGTTGTAGTCCATCAGACACTAGTAATACATTTGGAATAATAATATAATAATTTTCTGCAGGTAAAGACATGAGCAAAAAAAAGGACAACCTACAGTTGAGAAAAAGGCAACAAGTTATCTTTTCACTATTGTTTCAGTGGTGGACAAGTGCTTCATATTCTTTAGTGACTATATTCCAATGACCCATTTCATCTTCAAGTTGGCTGAAACAGTTATCTTCCAACATTTCCCATGATGCTCATGCTCAACTACACTGCAGAGTGCATGAGCATCATGGGAAATGTAGTGCCAAAACATCTGGGGTGCCAAGGTTCGCCATCGCAGGTGGCACGGTCATAACCTTAGGAGGGAATCCATGTTAAAAAACAGTACTTAAAGTACTTGTTAGAAACTCTAGAACCTCTGTACTAAAGGCTGAGAAGATCTTCCATTTTAAAAACTGCCTAAAATGTGTGGCAGTGCCAGCCCCCTGTGCTGTGTCCCTTATTTCTGTACTTGTGTTGTACAGAAGTGACATCTAACTCCAAGTTGACTTTTGCACCTGCTGAAAAATCTCCTCCAATAAAAAGTGCTCATTAATTTTCTCAAAAAAAAAAAAAAGAAGTTCTCAAACACTACACCAAATAGAAAAAATATACTCAGGTTCATGAGCTGCCACTGTAGGATAAAATCTGTTGTCTAACAAAGACCTCTATAAAGAAGGCGTCTAATTTAAAGAGAATAAAAAGATAATTACCGAACAGGTCAGACTCATTTATGCTCCAGTGTTATGGAATCTGGAAGCTATAAACATGAAAGAATTACAGCATGATCTAATTTTTCCAATCAACTCTTAATTTTAAAAACCACTGATGTTACAAGGGTGGCCCTTATAATCATGCAGGTCTCCTTAGTGAAGAACAGGAAATATAACCATATGGTGTTATTTTCTTATGCATGCTAACTTTGTCTGGAACTTTAAGCAAGCATATAACCTGTCCGAGCAACATTACCTAGTAAACAGGTGGCATAAAAACATAACCCTAGGCCCCTAGGATAACAATCGTCTTTAAACACATTTTTAAGATCTATTCAGTACTGCACACAACATACTGTATCTGTGTAGTTTAACTGATAAAATATATTATACAAAAAGCAACTACAGTAATTTGAATTGGAATTGCTAGAATGGCAAAATTGTACTTCTACTTACTTCCCCTCTAGGCAGTAATGTGGTAGAAAATCCTGTTCAGAAACTCCAATGTAACAGGACAATATACACAGCTCAATTAAGGCAAGTGATCAAAGATTAGATCATTATATTTGTACATGGTTTACCATACGAATGATGACCTCTTTAAGCCCCCATTCACACTGGTGCAACTTGTCATGCAATTTGACAGGTCCAAATCGCATGACAAGTCGCACACCATTGTCTGCAATGGAACTGTTCACATTAGCCCAATGCTGACTTTGCGGTGCCGCACCAATCTGGAAAATGTTCCTGCACTATTTTTGGCGATTTCAGGTGCGACTTGCATAGACATCTGTGCATGAAGTTGCACAGATGTCAGCTAAGTTGCACCTGAAGTATCACTGACATGCAGCTTTGAAATCATGCAATTTCAAAGTCGGATTCGGTGTGAATACGGGCTTAGTCAAACTTTTCCTATCACATGCAAATACATTCATATATGTTCTGAGATCTGTTTGATCTAGCGTGGACTCTTTCTAGATCTAATGCAGAGATTCTCAACTGATGTTCTGTGAGAATTCCCCTGGGGTTCCACCACTAGCCACAGATTTACAGTATACCCTTCCAATAGTAGCTGCATTGTTCCCCCTGCAGCTATGCTGATTCACTTAGTACCACTGGGCTGATCGATATCAGCCTGACAGTGCTTAGCATTTCAGCTCCTGTTGACTGAGCAGCACAGGATGAGGAGTTGCGGTCACACAGAGCCAGCAACACAGGACCACGGGAGGTTCTGGTAAGCACAATTGCCAACAGATCTGTTCTAGATTATGGAAAGCTTTGCTTGAGTTGAATATGAATAGAAATCATTCAAATGTTACCTGTGAAAAACTCCGCTCAGGAAAGTTACTGCTCTGGATCTGAGTTATTTTTACAAATTAATAACATTTATTGATTGTCTCACAACTACTGTGCGGTCTTATTGCCAAATGCAACTCCCAGGCTATTTAAAGCACAATTTCTTATATGGATGAAAAAATTAGTCTTTTTTTCTTCTGAATACGCATTACACAGTAAAACCATAATTTCTCAATTACCTTAAAGCGGAGGTCCTCCCACCGCTGCAAAAGTTAAAAGCCAGCAGCTGCACATATTGCAGCTGCTGACTTTTAATAATCGGACACTTACCTGTCCTGGAGTCCAGCAATGTCGGCACCCCAGCTGATGTTTCCATCAGCTGTCAGGTGCATGCCGCCTCCATTGTGATTAAGGGAACCCGGCAGTGTAGCCTTATGGCTTCATGCCGGGAACCCTACTGCGCACGCGCAAGGCTCCGCTCCTATCTCCAACTGGCCTGGCGGCCGGGGAAGGAGGAGGAGGGAGCCCGGGCGGTGACGTCAATACCCGCAGCTGAGGCTCCCGAAAGTGGGAACAGGATACCTGTGAACGACACCCCACAAAAGGTGCCAAATGTGGCGGGGGGGGGGGGGGAAACTACGGAAGTTTCACTTTTGGGTGGTCTTTAGGTCTGGAATCATAACAGGTTGTATGTGCTGGTTTCTTAGAGGAAGTAAACACGGGTGGGTTTTTCTTCCTTTCTTCCCTGCAAAGTGAAGGCATAATGTGCTAGTATGCATCTGTAGACCAGAACATTTCTTTTAGGAGTTTCCTGAGATCACAAACTTTAAGGATTCCTCCAAGGAATAAGGCTAAGAAAAGCTGGTCTAATGGCCTCTATAATACTAGATGGTAACTGTGCTATACACAGTAATCTACATGCAGGGCGCCGGATGCATGGATTTCAAATTTGGGGGTCTTTTGTAGCATGTGATTAGAGCCAGAGGTTCTAATAGTCTTTAAAATAGGGTGGACTCGGGGTGCAGAACACTGTGCTCGGAGCCTACCAGTTGTGTGACACTAGCAAATGAATATTCGCTATTATCACACTAATTCTCCTCAAGGCGAATCAGGAAGTGGGGGTCTGAGACCCATTTCCCGATTGGTTGAAAGGAGAAGCTACGCTGACCACCGGAGAAGCGACGCAGGGGAAGCTAGCCGGCCGCCCATCCGTCGCCTGGAGTAAGTGTTGCGGCCAGGTGACCAAGTGTGCACGGTTTGCCGCCCCCACCCACCACTGCCTGGAAGCCCTAAAGAAAGAAAAGAAAGATGAAGGACAGGAGGGGGCTTTAAAATTCCCAGTCTGTTGCACCAGCAGTGACAGCCAATCACCCACAGAGGTAAGTAAAGCAGGGCCTGGTGGTAACGGTGTAAAATTTCACCCTTCAATTTTATTTTTTGGGTGAAAAGGTGAACTTACACTTATCCATGCTCAGCTTCACCCAAATGCTAGAACTAGATTATTAAATTATAGGGGAAGCTGGTCTCAGTATCCCCTGCGCAGAGAGTTTCTCACTTAATGCTGGTACATAGGGCATACTATACACCAAAAAAACTATTTAGATTCGGACTAAGATTAGACGCTAAATGCCCTAAATGTGGTGAGGAGGGAGACCTGATACATATGGTCTGGAGATGTCCCAAGTTAGCTCATTACTGGACAGGGGTAGTAGAAGCCATTAGCAGCAGGTGGGGGATATCCTTGGAAACAGAGGCCAGACTATGCATTCTTGGAGATAGAATGTGGGGACCGGAGGAGATAACACTAAAAACAGCAGTTTTGAGGTGCCTGTATCAAGCCCGGAAGTTGATTATGCAAAGATGGCAAACTGTAACCCCCCCGACGGTGGAGGAATGGGCAAAAACAGTAAATGAGATCATTTGGAAGGAGAGAGCCCTATACATTAGAAGAGGAAATATAAAGAAATATGAAAAGATGTGGAACCCCTGGTTGATAAGCATTGGTTGTAAGGAATAAATGAAAGAATGTGGGACCCTGGATGGGATGGGAGGAGGTGGGAGGGGGGGAGGGGTTAGGCAGAAGGGGTAGGTAAAATGGACATTGAATGATTAAATGAACTTTGTTTATATGAATTGGAGGTTGTCACCACATGCCTGTTGGAAGATATGTAAATTTTATGAAATGTAAATTTAAGAAATGTTAAGAATATTTAAGAAAAAAAAAAATTAGAGGGGCAGGCTTTAGAAGGGAACAGGGATTAACACTGGAAAAGGCAAGACCCGCTATGCATCCTGAGCCTAGAGTACAGGCTACCCAGGCAAAAAGAAACAGATTTGGTGGGCATGTGCAGTTAAATGCTTTGCATTTTGTGAACATGGTTGTTCTTTGTGTAATTCTAAAGCACAATAGTTGCCCAGTATGACGTGTATTTTGCCTTTTTATGGTATCATTTTAATTTTATAGTGCCATAAAACAGTCTTTGAAGCAGAACATATTTTTTTCCTATGATACAAATCACTTATGGGGGGATGGGGGGGGGGGTCTATTTACTATGGAGTTTATTACCACAGTGATTATGTGAGTGTAAGGTTTCACTGGGTGATTAACTAGGATACGACTCCTATAGCCAGGAGAAGAAGTGAGCTCTTGAACAGCTGCTGATTGTTTATTTTCACAGCTTAAAGATGCAATGAAAACATGAGCAGCAATGAAAGACAGCATCAAAATGAGTCAACGTTATGAGCAGTCCTGTCCACAGGGAATTCCTAAAAGTCCATCCTTCTGTAAATTGAATGGCATTTTATGTGCCCATCATGCAAAGACTGACAGATTTCCAGTCTCATCTAAACTTTGCAGATTCCAGACATTTCACGTACCACAAGTTGGAGGCAGCACTGGAGACAAGATGCTTCAATTCCCAAGATAATACAAAACTGCACCTACCCATTTGCTCATTTATTACAGGTCCTCATATAGCACTGCCAATTTTTACACGGTGCTTTTATTCTTTTTTTTTCCCCCTCCATTTCCTAACGTAGCCTAGTACTGAGGATCTTGGAGGTCACCATACATTCCAGATGTCAACTTCTGCTACAGCTTCACAAGTAGCTAGACCGTGGCGATAGTACTGGTGAACGACCTCCAGCTTCCACACAGATCCTAGTGCAGGCACACACAGTCATGCAAAATAAAAAAAAAAAGACAGATATAGCTGTGGGGAGAAGAACCCTATGATTCAGACAAAAAGAAAAAAGCGGTTAAGGGGATGGATGGCCGGGGGGGGCACTTAGAGGGTGCAGAATGGCACCATGTTCCACTTCACTCCCAAAATATGGAAAAGGGGAAATTAGTCTTTAATGCAGTTTCTGAACATTCCTTCTCTGTCTCAAATCCAAACACCAACAAAATATTCCAGAAGCTAGACAGATTTTCTACCTAAACCATTTTTTTACATTCCTTATACAGTGCATCCGCAAAGTATTCACAGGGCTTCACTTTTTTCACGTTTTGTTATGTTACAGCCTTATTCCAAAAATAACAGTGTATGTCAGAGCACAAACCAAGCCATGAAGTGTAAGGAATTGTCTTTAGATCTCCAAGACCGGATTGTATCAAGACACAGAAAAATTTTGGCAGCATTGAAGGTCTCAATGAGCACAGTGGCCTCCATCATCCATAAATGTAAGTTTGGAACCACCAGGACTCTTCCTAGAGCGGGTTGTCCGGCCAAACTGAGCAAACTGGGGAGAAGGGCCTTAGTCAGGGAGGTGACGAAGAACCGATGGTCACTCTGACAGAGCTCCAGTGTTTCTCAGTGGAGAGAGGAGAACCTTCCAGAAGAACCACTATTTCTGCAGCACTCCACCAATCAGACCTGTAATGTAGAGTGGCCAGACGGAAGAAACTCCACAGTAAGAACCACAGTAAAAAAGGCACATGATAGCCCACCTGGAGTTTGGCAAAAGGCACCTAAAGGACTCCCAGACCATAAGAAACAAAATTCTCTGGTATGATGAAACAAATATTGAACTCTTTGGCCTGAATGGCAAGCATTATGTCTGGAGGAAAGCTGGCACCGCTCATCACCTGGCCAATACCATCCCTACAGTGAAGCATGGTGGTGGCATCATGCTGTGGGGATGTTTTTCAGCGGCAGGTACTGGGAGACTAGTCAGGATCGAGGGAAAGATGAATGCAGCAATGTACAGAGACGTCCTTGATGAAAACCTGCTCCAGAGCGCTCTGGACCTCAGACTAGGGCGGAAGTTCATCTTCCAACAGGACAATGACCCTAAACACACAGCCAAGATAACAAAGGAGTGTCTACAGGATAACGCTGAATGTCCTTAAGTGGCCCAGCCAAAGTCCAGACGTGAGCCCGATTGAACATCTCTGGAGAGACCTGAAAATGGCTGTGCACCGATGCTCCCTAACCAACCTGATAGAGCATGAGAGGTCCTGCAAAAGAAGAATGGGAGAAGCTGCCCAAAAAAGAGGTGTGCCAAGCTTGTAGCATCATACTCAGACTTGAGGCTGTAATTGGTGCCAAAGGTGCTTCAACAAAGAATTGAGCAAAGGCTGTAAATACTTACATGGGATTTTTATAATTTTTTGTTTTTAATAAATTTGCAAAGATTTCAAACAAAACTTTTTACGTTGTCATTATGGGGTATTGTTTGTAGAATTTTGAGGAAAATAATGAATTTAATCCATTTTGAAATAAGGCTGTAACAAATGTGGAAAGAGTGAAGCACTGTGAACACTTTCCGGATGCACTGTACATATCAGGAACAGCGGCAGTAACAATCAAAAGAATACATAAAGCAGAAGTCACTTTTGATTCTACAAATTCTAAAACAGAGCTCTGGAATGAAAACGTCATCTTGTAGTTCAACAAGAGTTTATGGATGAACATTATCACAAAACTCATTGTACCCCAACAGGTGGCAGATTCATGTATCCCACTAATCAAGCTGAAACATTCATATGACTCTTCACTAGGTGGGACACTTCATCGGTCCAGCCTGTTTGGAATTTTATGAATGCGGTCTACTCTCCTCCCGCTAGCCAATAACTCAATCTATCAAGATGCCTTTCTCTATGCAATATCACTGGAAATCTCTGTATGTCCTCTATGGTTGTGATAAGGTAATCAGTTCCACAGATCAACCATGTCAATCACCACATAAATCACAATCAAGTGATGTCAGCTTCTCAGCATGGGAGAACTGTGGGCAGATTACTAGAGACACTATTTCAACAGCAAAAAGAGATGCAGTGTGTAATCATTCCATTGTGCTGCAGACAGATGACAGTGGAAAGCAAAACTGTGCACTCGTGTCTGTAAGATCATTAGTTACAATTCAGGGGAGTCAAACTGGTGGCCCTCCAGCTGTTGCGGAACTACAAGTCCCATTATGCCTCTGCCTGTGGGAGACATGCTTGGAACTGTCAGCCTTACAATGCCTCATGGGACTTGTAGTTCCACAACAGTTTAAATCCTGTGGGTGACATCTACAATTACGAATGACCAGAATAAATTGCTTAAACTTTGATGCTGAATCAAAAAACGCACAAAGCCTGTACATTATTAAAAATGTAAAAATCCACGGGTCCATACACTTTTTTTTTTTAGCCAAACACCAGTGTTCTTGGTAGAAGAAAAAAAAGGATTTTTGTACTAGCGTTTAAGAGAGTTTAGTGTTTTTTTTTTTTTTTCTGCTAGGAAACAGCCCTCAAAAATGCAAGCCAGAAGGATTGTTTTTCTGCCTCTAAACACTGATCTTAAAATATGCAACCTAGTGTGGATAGACACATAGAACAAGATTATTTGCTTCTACACGCAAAGCGCAAAACTTCTCTAGGTGCAGCATTTTTTTAAGCCAGTGTGCATGGCCCTAAAAGTTCTTAAAAATAAAGCTGGCCATACATTATACAATTTTCTTATTCAATTTCTTTTAGATTTACCTTCAACTACTGTATGCAGTGCAAGGGCCTGTCTGCAAACAAATTGAAAGTGTTTAGGTTTGACCTCATATTATATGGTTTAAGTAAATCTAAAGGAAAATTGTACAGAAAAAAAATGTACAATGTAGGACCAACTCCCTTTCCTTTACCCTAAAGATGAGGGATATAATGCTGGTTCTTCTAGGACAGTGATGGCGAACCTTGGCAGCCCAGATGTTTTGGGACTACATTTACCATGATGGTCATGCACTCTGCAGTGTAGTTGATCATGGGAAATGTAGTTCCAAAACATCTGGGGTGCCAAGGTTTGCCATCACTGTTCTAGGGTGTAGTAGAGAGTGGTGACAAGATCGGCTGAGTCTAGATTCTGCCTCTAGTGGCTATCTAATGCAGAGTACAATCCTTCTTTGACACTGATCAACTACTGCTAAGGAAAATGTTCAGTCACACCTGACTAGTAGACTTGTAGAGGGACAGCAAGACCACCAAATGAAGCACGTATTGTTTAACCTCCAATTAAAGATTCTTTACATAATTAGTTAAAACATCATAATCAGTTAAGTATAGGACTATCTAGTATGTTGATAAATGCTGGTAGGATGAATCATTGCATGTCATCTCTTTAGAATGTCAGTGCCAAAATTACCTGGATGTCCTTTAAAATCTCCCCTGGACCAGTTCATGGCACCTGTTGCTTTGTAAGAACACCAAGGAGGTGCAATGGGTCCTGGACTCATGCACACTAGTCGCACTGTTTTTATGGTGTACTCTATGATCAAGCAAGTTTCTTTAGTGCATTCCAGTTCACTCCCACAATCCAAAAATGTACCACTTTCCATCCAAAACTGATATCTAGCCACATGACAACTTAGGAAATTAAGCTTTACCCTTTCCAGGGGCAGGGACTGATGAAAATGGACTATATGATTTAATGTATAGTGATACTTAATCAGTAACAGGGAGGTCCTCTTATAATAGCAATATCATAATGGCCAACAGATCACCATTGCTAGATCCGATATGTCTGACAGTCAACCTGCCTGCATCCACAGCAAACTGAACCAGTAGATGTAGGTGGATTATACTTTAACCCTGGGTTTACACTGGTGCAACACGACAGTTGTATGACTGTCAATCCGACATCGATCAGACTTTAATGAACGGGATACGATTTTGATCAGACTTTGAGATAGCCTGAACGGGAATGAATTCTAGATAGCCGCACTCATAAATTAGCCTTGTTTATTAAGAAGATGCACATCAATTACAGGATAACAGCAGAAAGGAACAGAGCTGACGTTTCGCACTAACGTTAGCGCTTACTCATAGCTATGAGTAAGCACGAACTTTACTGAGAAACCTCAGCTCTATTCCTGTCTGCTGTTATCCTGTAATTGATGTGCATCTTCTTAATAAACAAGGCTAATTTATGAGTGCGGCTGTCCAGAATTCATTCCCGTTTACTGCTACTGCTTTGAGATAGCCTGACTTGTTCTTTGACCAATCAAAACAATCCCGGTGTGACAAAGTCCTTTTCCTGCTGCTGCAATCCATGTCGGATGTCACAAGTCGGATAGTTAGGACAGTGCTCCGACTTGGATACCACTTCAAATGGTATTCAATGGGCTGAATTCAGACCAAAGTAGTACAGGAACCTTTTCCAAAGTCGGACTAGATAAGACAGCTCTCATAGGGAATCTTTACTCTATACATGTCATGAGACATTAGTTCTCAAAGTCGGAGCATATGTCGTACCAGTGTGAACCGGACCACTAATGCTGCAATCACTGCGACCAGGCAAGATGTACTTAAAAACACTAACACTCATCCTGCTGGAAGCGGCTATTCGTTCTCAACTTTGCTGTGCTTGTAATTTTTTTAACTTTTTTATTTTTTACCTGTATCCAGTATTAAGATAAAACTTCACACAGATGTAGGAGGGGTGCCTGCAGTTTCCTTCCTAGTTTCATGCAAGTCAGTGGGTTGCTTTCCTCCCATTAACATTTTGAAGGTAGTGAAGCAAACCAAGGGCTCGCTGATTTAGATCAGGCATTTCCTTTTATGAGTAAGACAGAAAATAAAACAGTCTACTGCAGAAGATAATGAAAACTGTTCTGCACATTGCCGTCTAAATACATTCAGAAACAAAAACACAAAAAAAAAAAAAAACACAAAAAAGGTCACTTTGGATGGATGTCATTTTAGCATTTTATCTAAATCTGGCTTCATGTAGAGAAATCATAACCACTATAGGACAAAGTATGTACTTGGTGAGCAAGAGCAAACATTTAATACAATAATCACTGGGAATGCTGTAATAAAAACGCAAAGACCAAGAATAGAAGGCATCTCAGAGCAATTTAGAGAACATTGTGCATGGGTTCTCAGGGGGTATGCAGAGATTTTGGATGTGTAGGACTGGATAAATATGAAAAGTAAAAAAATAAAAAAACACCCAGAAAACTAAAAACACACAAGAGATTAATTGCATTACTGAAACCTGAAAAATTGATTTGATGTGTCAGAAGACAGAAGTAACATGCTCTATTTACATATATGTTAAACCCCTTATGATTTTCGTTTATCCATGCTTTTTCTAGCCATGTATATGTAAAGTAAAACCAAGTTATTCACATCTTTTAAAGTCATGCTGGTACCGAATAGAACAAGTGATACTGACAGTCTCATGAACAAAGGTATCGGGACATATTGGGCAATCCATTGGGGATCAGATATTGTAAAAGGGTAAGAATTTTGCACTCTTGCCATTTTAGCTTGTAACGAAATAAAGAAAAGTAGCCCACCCTCAAAATGAACAGTAAAAAAATGCCCTTAAAATTAGCCTTTTTTAATATTCTTGAAAATACACCTTTTGAATATTCTTTAAAATACAGAATGTACAAGAAACTGCATTAGTTATTCTGATACGTTTAATAAACCCTTAAGGAGTAACTGCACTTTTGTTGAGAATTTTTTTTTTAAAGATTCCCCTCTGGATGTATGTACATTTCAGGGATTTTAACAAGTTTTGTTGCAGATTTCTATCTTTTGTTATTCTGAGGAAATATCAATTTGTTTCTCTGTGTCCACTGGGAATCTAATGGGAGTGATCTTATATTGATCAATTAGCTGCTGCACTTGCAGGTGTCTGATAAAAGTGGCAGAGTCTGCATCCCTTAGACATTTCCTTTTGGGAATCTCTCACCAAAAAGGAGATAGCATTTTTGTTGCAGGGGATGTCCAAAATCTGACTTGTATCTAGGTGCAGACTTCTGTGAAAATCAGTAAGCCAATCACATAACCAGGAAATTACATATCTAGGGGCATTCCATACACCATCTGTGTACAGATTTCCTCCAGGTTGCGATATTGCATTTTACAGAAAATTACAGAGCTGCAAATTGAAAAGGAAAAGTAATTTTTATTAGCATTCCATTACAATATGACTTGTGCAGCAATTGTATAAGGTATTGTTTTTTATTTGCTATTTTTTTTTTCCACAAAAGTGGAGTTACTCTTTAAGGATAACGTCTCAGACTGGATTCACACCACCGCACGGAGCGGCTCACAGCAGGGGGTCCGGTGCTTCCCCATTCACCGTTTCAGGTCCCTATTTCAGCCCGGATTTTGGGCTGAATTCGGACCTGAAACAGACCAGTAGACGCACAGGACTCCTTTGCAATTCGCACCAGAGCCGCTCCGGAGATGTGTGAACCGACTCCATAGAGAGCCGGTCACACAATCTCCTGACATGCGAATTGGATGTGGAGAAACCCACATCCAATTCACACTAGTCTGAACCCAGCCTTAGGCACAAAAACACATTTTAAAGCATTTTTTGATTATGGAACTGAATTCAGGTGTGCGGTTTTCAATGGAGACATGCATACAGGTGTGTATACAGGTGTGTAAACGGTGCAATATGGTACTGAAAAAAAAAAGCAGGAGGATACAAAATTAAAATTTTATGCATTTAAAAAAATGTAATTAAAATGCAATAATTTTACTGATTACACAGGAACTTCTGTGCCAGAAAAACCTTGTCTATATGATCAGTAAAACTCTTACAGATGTAGCTTAATCACTTGCTGACCAGCTGCTGCCATAGGGTGGCAGGTAGGCACGATCCCGCGAACCGTCGTAGCTGTATGTCAGCTCTTATAAGCGGGATAGCAGGCGTGCACGCGTCGCAGGAGGTGCCGATGCTTGTGGCCGGCTGTGGTGATGACCGCCGGCCACGAGCGATAGAACAGTTACGTGTGTGTGTGTGTGTGTGTGTGTGTATAAACACACAAATCCCTGTTCTGTGAGGAGAGGAGAGGCAGATCGTGAGTTCCTAGCTATTAGGAACCACGATCTGTCATCTCCTATAGTCAGTCCTATCCCCATACAGTTAGAACACAGTGAGGGAACACACAATTAACCCCTTGATCACCCCCTAGCGTTAACCCCTTCCCTGCCAGTGACTTTTACACAGTAATCAGTGCATTTTTATAGCACTGATCACTGTATAATTTTTAATGGTGTCAAAAATGTGTCAAAAGTGTCCGATGTGTCTGCCATAATGTTGCAGTCCCAATAAAAATCGCAGATCGCCGCCATTACTAGTAAAAAAAATAATAAAAATGACAAATTTATCCTTTATTTTGTAGACGCTATAACTTTTGCGCGAACCAATCAATATACGCTTATTGCGATTTTGATTACCAAAAATATGTAGAATACATATTGGCCTAAACTGAGGGAAAAAATTAGCTTTTTTAAAAAAAAAAAAAAGAAATTGGGGATATTTATTTTAGCAAAAAGTACAAAATAGTGTGTTTTTTTTTTTTCAAAAGTCTCACTCTTGTTTATAGCGCAAAAAATAAAAAACGCAGAGATGATCAAATATCACCAAAAGAAAGCTCTATTTGTGGGGGGGGGAAAAAAGACATCAATTTTGTTTAGATACAGTGTCGCACGATCGCGCAGTTAAAGCGACGCAGTGCCGAATCGCAAAAAAATGGCCTGGTCATTGAGCAGCCAAATCTTCCGGGGCCGAAGTGGTAAAGTGTAATGCAAAACAAAGATGTAAACACTTACTTCCACTAACATTTTATACAGAAACTGCAATATTTGTACGCATGCAGCTAAATGACAAATTACTTCCAGTTTGTGCATTTGTGGGGATCTTACAAGAGTTGCTTAAAACACTATTGGTGTGCAGTTAATCTTCCCATAAGAAACCAGAAGAAAAATGTAAACTTTCATTTTCCTCAGCATTAAAAGATTTATTTTATGCTCAGGTCATGCCTGGGGTAAACCACTATACTGAGAACCATCCACACAGAGAACACAACAGTGTTAGCTGTCCTCTACTGGCCAAAAAAAATAAAAAAAAAATCAGAAGCAACCCCCTGTAGGTCAGTTTTATTTTGCAATGGTGCATTAAATATATCAGCCACACAAAATCACTTTTATTATGAAGGGATTCTGGCCAGTATCCTACCTCAACATAGTCCTTGGCATGACCCCAATCTCTCTTGGCATCCAGATTTCCAAGGCTGAAAGACTCCATCTGTCCGAGGTGAATCTTAGCTACTGAACGGCTAATTTTTCGGGTTACAAAATTTGCCCCTGGAATAGAGATAAAGGATATTGTTAGAATTGTCCCGCCAAAGACTTAATGTTTGGCAGATTCCCATTGGTTCTCCACCTCACAGAATATTCTTTTATTCCTCAAACCTTGTCTCTGATCCCTTCCTCCCCTTTATAAAACCCATGGCATCGTTCATCATTTGAGTAAGCTAAGAAGCTTCAATTGCCAGGGTTGCAAGCTCCACTTTCACATCTTTTCTCTCTAAAACTTCTTAAGCATTCCTAATTCGCTGCTTCAATATTCAATCTAGGCAGAAAGCCAAGGAAAATCAATTGGAATGTCAGTTTATAAACATAAAATGCAAAAGGTTATACAAAGGGAAACACTAGTATGGAAGACAGACATCTGAGACCACCCTAGCTTTAGACATAAGAACAAGTAGGAATACACTTTTGCTTGTTAATAAAGCAGCTGGCAGTGTCTTATAAAATATTGCATTCTTTTTTTTTTTTTCCAAGCAGATGAATAATGGAATACTTCAGAGGGCTGAGTGTTTCTGTTCTGCACTTCATTGACTTGTTAAGGACAAACAACTGCCAGCAGTAAAGTGCAGTCACTAGGATCCTTCTATTCCACAATAATGTGGATGCCAATGTCAACTTCATTAACCTTATTACAAGAAGATAAATTATAGATTTTTAGACAAAATGATTTAAAAAAAAATAGCAAAATTGCTCTAAAAAGTAGCACAGCAGACGTCACGTCATGATGTCATGAAGCAGCAGATCGACATGTTATAAGGCTCTTAACCCTTTACTTCTGAGTTGCTATTTACATAGCTTGCTTTTTATTCACTTATTGCTACACTTAGTCTGCTGCCCCCTGTGGTGACTCCTCCGCATTACAGTCCCTGGTGCTGCAATCCTTCCCAAGGAAGCTGATCCTGCTCTGCAAAGGTCAATTTCAGAAGCTGGCCCCGAATGAGGTTTCAACATGTATATACCCAATATCACTACATTGTCTTGTAAGTTGCCAATTATGTGAACAAATTAGTTTTTATACTGCTACAGTCAGAGGTGCCCTCTGCTATCCTTATCTAAAGACATTAAATCACTGTCTAAGTCTACACCCAATATAAAGATGATGCGCAATGAACTTGCATATTGGACATACAACTAGATAATTCTTGGAGCTATGGGTTGATTTCTCAGATTCTTTTCCACAAGTATAGTATGTTCCACTTGTGCCTGCATCGATTTCTGCTGGATGCTTTGGTTTCTGCCCAAAAACCTATTGGACCTATTGGTAGGGTAAATGCCTTAAAAACAATTATCCTTACTGTGCATATATGTAGGACTATGGTAAAAATGATAGAGAGGAAGCAGTTTTGAGGAGAGGGACTGATATGAATGGTCTGTGTACTCTAGCTCTATAAAAATGTATTCAACCTTTCAAAATCAATTTATAGAAACATCAGATTTTTACAGTGGATATAAAAAGTCTACACACCCTTGTTAAAATGTCAGGTTCCTGTGATGTAAAAAGACGAGACAAAGAAAATATGTAAGAACTTTTTTCACCTTGAATGTGACCAATAAACTGTACAACTCAATTGAATAACAAACTGAAATAAAAAAATTAAAACAATGTGGTTGCAGAAGTGTGCACACCCTCTTATGACTGGGGTTGTAGCTGTAATCAGAATTAAGCAATTACATTCAAACTCATGTAAAATAGGAGTCAGTACACACCTGCCATCATTTAAAGTGCCTCTGATAAACCCTAAATTAAGTTCAGCTGTTCTAGTAGGTCTTTCCTGACATTTTCTCAGTCGCATCCTACAGCAAAAGCCATGGTCCGCAAACAGCTTCCAAAGTAATAGAGGGATCTCATTGTTAAAAGGTATCAGTCAGGAGAAGGGTACAAAAGAATTGCCAAGGCATTAGATATACCATGGAACACAGTGAAGACAGTCATCATCGAGTGGAGAAAATATGGCACAACAGTGACATTACCACAAACTGAACGTCCCTCCAAAATTGATGAAAAGGAGAAGAAAACTGGTCAGGGAGGCTGCCAAGAGGCCTACAGCAACATTAAAGGAGCTGCATGAATATCTGGCAAGTACTGGCTGTGTGGTACATGTGACAAAAATCTCTTGTATTGTTCATATGTCTGGGCTATGGGGTAGAGTGGCAAGACAGAAGCCTTTTCTTATGAAGAAAAACGTCCAAGCGTGGCTAAATTTTGCAAAAAACACATCTGAAGTCTTCCAGAAGCCTGTGGGAAAATGTGTTATAGTCTGATGAAACCAAGGTTGAACTATTTGGCCATAATTCCAAAAGATATGTTTGAAGCAAAAAAAAAACACTGCACATCACCAAAAGAACACTATACCCACTGTGAAGCATGGTGGTGGCAGCATCATGCTTTGGGGTGTTTTTTCTTCAGCTGTAACAGGGACCTGTCAAGGTAGCGGGAATTGGGAACAGTTCCAAATACCAGTCACTATTGGCACAAAACCTTTAGGCTTCTGCTAGAAAGATGAACATGAGGAACTTCATCTTTCAGCATGTCAACGACCCAAAGCATACATCCAAATCAACAAAGGAATGGCTTCACCAGAAGAAGATTCAAGTTTTGGAATGGCCCAGCTAGAGCCCAGACCCGGATGAAAACCTGTGGGGTAATCGGAATAGAGCTGTGCACAGGAGATGCCCCCGCAAGCTGACAGTTGGAGTGTTTTGCAAAAAAAAGAGTGGGCAAATATTGCCAAGTCAAGATGTGCCATGCTGACAGACTCATACCCAAAAAGACTGAGTGCTGTAATAAAATCAAAAGGTGCTTCAACAAAGTATTAGTTTAAGGGAGTGCACACTTATGCAACCATATTTTAGTTTTACTTCCCTCCACCTAAAAGAAGATTTCAGTTTGTTGTTCAACTGAGTTGTACAGTTTATAGGTCACATTAAAGGTGGAAAAGTTCTGAAAAGATTTATCCGTCTAATTTTTTTACATCACAGAAACCTGACATTTTAAACAGGGGGTGTGTGGACTTTTTATATCCACTGTATAACAATGATACATTGGTGCTTTGGACGCAGTCTTACAAACTCTCAGCCTGTTTCAAGCTAAATCACACCAACACATACACTCTGCATCTGCATATTTTTAATTATCAAAATATAAAAAAAAGCATATTAATGTGAAAATTCACTGTTATATTGTGCTTGGCAGACTAGGTATAATGAACTGCTTTTCTGTGTTCAAATGAATATTCAGAGGACAGAGAGGACAGCAAGACTCTGCCAGGCAAAATATGCCAGAAAGTGAAGCAAACAGATGTGCTACTGAATAACTATGCAGAATGAAAGTGCCAAAGATATTATATCATTGCAAAGACAAGGGCTGTTTAAAACAAACTCAAATAGTGCTAATGGTATTATATATCAAAGAATCATTCCCACTTTCGTAATGCAAACAAAAAGCACAATTTTATTGCTAAGAAGGATTTAAAGGAAATTAAACTTTTGCTCATAAAAACTATTTACAATACCCGTGTGCCTACACAATCTACCTGTGTATTTTTCCCCTTGGCACATGGCTGCACATCCAACTTTTATTCTGCACTATATATACAAAATACAGTTTCAAAGAACCTTTAGGACATATTTGAATCTATAGTAAAAAGCTGAGAGGTAGTGCCACTTGACTGATGCTGTTAACCTATCACAGAAACATTTATACAACATAGGCATGTCAGAAGACACTGAAAAATTGCAGTTAATGCTGTGCACATTGGTCATTTTATTTACACAATCTGGTTTTCATACACACAGGGAAGCTAAATAATTCTATGGTACCCACAATGAAGGTCAAAACTTAGATCTTTAAAAAAAAAAATAATTTGTAATAATAATAATAATAATATTTTTTTTTAGAATGATACACTGCTGGAGCACAAAACATTGTTTTGCATTGTCTACAAAGTGTTACTCTTTTCCATCTAAGGTGGTTTGGCTGGAAGTGGTTGTAAACCCTTCCATATGCCCAGTGAAGTAACTGGCCTCACTGAGATGAAACAAATCCTCCTACTTATGTTGTACCTGTTTATCTGCAGTCTTGTCTTCTTTACATGTAAACAAAGTCCAGAATTTATACAGCATGTCACTCAAAAAAATAAAAGGGGGCAGCAAGCTGAAATTACACTACACTTTTCTCTTGGTATCAGGAAAGCTTATCAGAAGTGATTCATGCCGATAGAGGAATGAAGCAGCAGAAAGAAATGGTACTAGTGTTCATGGAGGACAAGTACACACTACAGAGGGAAATGTTCAGATTTCATGCCTGAGGTTTACAACCACTTTAATGAGAAGTTGACACTTATATAAGGCACTTTGTTTTTGGAATCTTAGCCAAGTCACTTGACTGGAGTAATTATACATACAGACGTGCAACAGTTCCATGATACAGCTCTTGGTACAAGACTCACAAAAAAAAAAACAATATAACCGACAATAAGAAATGTTAAGAAATGCGAACACAAGTACTAAAACCTGTAAATATGTTAAACAAGACAAATACTACAGAAACTGCTGCAGTAGTTTTTTTTTTTTCAGGAAAGTATTGTAGATACGGTATATATTAAGTGCAAACAGAGGAACAGCCATGGCTGCAGGAAATGCCACCTATATCAGGCATTCTCAAAGGTCAGCATTTACTAACTTGAATTTTGGCACAGAGATGATACAAACATGCAAAGGCACCAGCTTTACAGCTCCAAGCTGTATTAAAAAAAAAAAAAAAGAAAAAAGAAAAAAAAAGAGAAAAAAAAAGAGATTTGACACAGTTCAGCCCCTGATGCTGGCTCTCGTCTTGGAACTTGCTTCAAAATTACAATGCTATACTAAAGTCTGACCATATACTGGGGGAAGACTAGGAAGTTTTCCTTCTGCCCCCAGCAGGCTGACATCGCAGACTAAGCCTTGTTGGGTTAATAGAGCAGAAACACTTTTTTATACTTTCTATAGAGCTAAATTATACAGTTGCTGAATATTGCAACAATTCAAATACAATTCATGCCAATTTGAACACAGTGAATCGGTTTATTTTAAGTGGATATCATGGGCATGTGTTTTTCCAGGTATATAGCTGCAGGCAATTAGGCCCCCATAGGGTTAAGCCAGGTTTAGGGTGACAGCCCCAAATTAGACATCATTAAAAGAAGTCAGCAATAACATCTTTCTTTTCTCACTTTTTTCTGTTCAGGCTAGGTTCACACTAATGCAGCTGTGATTTGATCAGATTTTCAGTTGGATTATGTAGTGCCCACTTGGTTACAATATGCTGCATTTTTGATGCTACTGCGTTGTTTGTAAGGGAAGGAGAGATTGGATGCTAGTTAAGGAGCCCTAACCTGGAAAAATGTGCCAAAAACATGAACATTTTTGGTGTTTCCATTGAAATGAATGGAGCCAAAATCATGCTGCAATCACACCAAAAAAGCACCAGGCCATTTCCCAAGAACGGACCGTGCTGTGCTGCCCTGATGTGAATGGACACACTAGAGAATAATGTGATTTCAATTGTCATGCAATTCTGTGTGATCCAAGTCCAATCTGAAATCACACTAGAGTGAACCAGGTCTAAAACTGAACACCAGATCTAAAAACACCAATTCATGCAATTATGCATTCATCAAAACAAATCTATTCAAAAACCTATAGTGTATTCTAAACGTAACTAGTATAAAAATCGGACTGTTTTTATACTACACTTGTCTAACTCCCTATATCAGTGATGCAATCCTTTGCACCCCAGATGTTTTGGAACTACATTTCCCATGATGCTCATGCACTCTGCAGTGTAACCGAGCATCATGGGAAATGTAGTTCACAAAACATCTGGAGTGCCAAGGTTCACCATCACTGACCTATATAGTAGCACTTAAACCAGGGGAGGGAGAAGCAGCATTAGTAGCCGTTAAGGTGTGCTGCATGAAATATTACTGACCATGAACATGCTGACAGGAGAAGAGGGATTAGATCTATTGCTGCTGCTCCTTCATTGTCCAATTACAGTCTGGAGGGGCAGGGAGCTGACCTCTCGTATGGTTTACATTTAAAACAAAGATTTGCCAGTAGGTACAGTCTTGTTAGAGAGAGAATACATTCCTAACAGGTAAAGGGAAGTCCCTTCTGGCAAAAACAAATTTCTTCAATCTGTACACGGATGTACTAGCCTTACAGATTGAATGGAGATGAATGCCAGAGAAACTCCAGCATGTACCCGCTGGAGTTACATCACCAGTGCGCCCCCCCAATGAATGAAGAAAGAAAACCCCAAGAATCTGTTAGAAAAAGGGGAGCATGGAAGTACCAGCAAAATGAAGGCAGGGTGCTCAGATGTAGCCTTTTCCAGAGGTGAATGGGTCATAATGTGAACGTATGCCGTGTATACTTACAGTACACATTATGGCAAATGCTGGTTGGTCATTTCCCCCATTTAAAGCATTTCTAAATGCAAAATGTTTATTAACAATAAAACACATGTTCTACTTATCTGCTCTATGCAATGGTATTGAACAGAGCAGCCCTAAATCTCCTTTTCTGGGATCCCCTGCCAGTGCTCTCCACTCTTCTGCCTTACCCCAAAGCATGCCGCTTGTGTAACGCTTGGGTACACACACAGTGGCTTTGATTGACAGGAGCTAATGGTTCCCAGGGAGAAGGGAAGAGAGGAGCTACAGCCAGGTACAGCGCTGGATTGATACAGAACTGAGGTAAAATGTTTGGGGGGGGGGGGGGTACAGCAAGTAGCAAAAAATTTTTTTAACTTAATGCAGTAAAGTGGAGCTCCAGCCCCCCCACTAAAGATTTTTAAGTCAGCACCTACAAACACTGTAGCCGCTGACTTTTAATATTAGGATTCCGCAAGGTCAGCACCCCAGACGATTTTTCAATCGGCTCTTGGAAGCTGCCGCCGCCATGCCTTGTGAGGGGAAACTGGCAGTGAAGCCTTGCAGCCGGTTCCCTTCTGCGGATGCAGGAAGCGTGCTGCATTTCGTGAATGGCCCAGGGCAAACTTCCAGGAGACCTAGCCGCGGCGAGGTCTTCTGGAGGTGGGGATGGGTAGCGGTCAAAAGGAGGTCCCCCCGAAAGGTGCCAAATGTGGCAGTGGGGGACGAAGCGAACAAGCGGAGCTTCCCCTTTTGGGTGGAGCTCCATATTAAAGGTAAACTTTTTTTTAGCTTTAGAACCACTTTGATGCCTCTTTATATTTTATTGAATCAACAGGAAATCTTTTCAAAGCAAGGGAAATACACTTAACATTTATCACAAGTGTCTTTTAGAAATCCCCCTTATATTCCTGCTATGGGGACAACTCAATTTTGGAATTACCTCACTTACAGTTGGAAAATGGTAAACAAGACAAATTCAAATACAAAAGGGTGAACCAAAAACATTTGTTACCAGTCCGGCTGTGCTAATTCTCACCATACATGCTACAACCTAACCATAAAACGATGTTAATTTTGTCAGCAAATTTTAAATTTAGTTTTAGTCTTAGGACTAAAATGGCATTTTAGCCTTCTGCAATTGTTTTAGTCGTATTTAGTAGACTAAATCTCCAGTACATTTTAGTCAACTAAATTCGAATGTGTTTAGTTAAATAATGCATTATTTAAAGCGGAGTTCCACCAAAAAATGGAACTTCCGCTTTTGCGGATTCCTCCCCCCCCTCTGGTGTCACATTTGGCACCTTTCAGGGGGGAGGGAGGAGCAGATACCTGTCTAATACAGGTATTTTGCTCCCACTTCCGGGCATAGATATCCGAGCCGACCATGGGTATCTATGCCACTTCTGGGACCTGTGTGTCTCCCAGAAGACAGCGGGGGGGACGGAGAAGGCGTCAGAAGACAGCAGGGACCAGAGGGAACGCACAGCGCGAGTCGCACATTGTGTAGTAGGGAACCTGGACAGGTAAGTGTCCTTATTTTAAAAGTTAGCAGCTGTAGTTTTTGAAGAAAAAAAAAAAAATCGGCGGAGCTCCGCTTTAAGCATTTCTCTAGAATTTCAAAACTTATACTCCTGGAGTAAAAAAAAAAATCTTATAGGTTATTATTTATGGTATTAAGGTTTAAACAAACACACAGATTCAGATTTAGCCACTGTGGACGGTCTGAGGGGGCCTGTAATGCACAGTGCTCTGAGGAGGCCTGTAATGCACAGTGCTCTGAGGAGGCCTGTAATGCACAGTGCTCTGAGGAGGCCTGTAATGCACAGTGCTCTGAGGAGGCCTGTAATGCACAGTGCTCTGAGGAGGCCTGTAATGCACAGTGCTCTGAGGAGGCCTGTAATGCACAGTGCTCTGAGGAGGCCTGTAATGCACAGTGCTCTGAGGCGGCCTGTAATGCACAGTGGTCTGAGGAGGCCTGTAATCCTACAGAGTGCTCTCTGGACAGTGGTCTGAGGAGGCCTGTAATGCTGCACGGTGGTCTGAGAGGCCTGTAATGCTGAACAGTGCTCTGGATGCCTGTGGTCAGAGGAGGCCTGTAATGCTGCACACCATACTGGATTGTGTTCTGGTCTCAGCCGGTCTGAATTGGACATTCTGTAATGCACAGTGCCCTGGATGCCGGTGGTCAGAGAAGACCAGTAATGCTGCACAGTTATCTGGGCGGTGGTATGAGAGGCCTGTAATGCTGCACAGTGCTCTGGATGCCTGTGGTCAGAGGAGGCCTGTAATGCTGCACACCATACTGGATTGTCGTCTGGTCTCAGCCGATCTGACTTGGACGGCCTGTATAGCACAGTGCTCTGGGTGCCGGTGGTTAGAGGAGTTCTGTAATGCTGCACAGTGCAGGGTGTGGTCTCAGGTCTGAGGGATGGCTTGTAATGCACAGTGCCCTGGATGCCACTGCCAGTGGTCAGAGGAAGCTTGCAATGCTGTGCAGTGCTGGATGGTGGTCTGAGGGATGGCCTGTAAAAACACAAATCGCCCTGGATGTCATCGCCAGTGGTCAGGAGGCCTATGTAATGCACACACAGTGCTCGGGATGGACGGTGGTCTGAGGGGAGGCCTCACACATTCATTGTCTGCTGGACGTGAGCGCCTGGCCGGCGGTTGTCTTGTGATTCGAGAGTGGGGCAGTCTTGTCGTGAGTGACTGGGGAGGCCTGGCTATAATGCACAGTGCTGCTCTGGTCTCTGGCAGTCGTCACGGTGCACACAGTCGCTTGCTGGGAGTGGAAGCAGGCGGAGCTACGTGAAAACCGGAAGTTAGGTCACAAGCGTAAACGTCCCTCCTTGCCATTTTTGTCCCGTTTTCGTTCGTTAACGATTGATTTTTTTCAGTTTTCATCAGTGGACGAAAATGTGCTGCACTTTGTTGTGTTTTTGTCACTGTAAAAATGCAGCTGATGAAAAATGTTCTTGTTGACAAAATTAACACTGCCATAAAATCAACTCTGGTTCTACCAAAAATTACCACATGTAATATGAAGACCTAGCCAAAAGGTTCAATAAATTTTTATCCAATAAGGTAGTCTCTTGAATTACATATTGGTTTGTAGCTCCGAGGGGGATTGTAATTAAAGGTATTCCACAGGAGACGGTACAATAAGATTGCCATGTGTATGGGGAGCTTTACAGTTGTATAAATCTCATAATGGGAGAAAAAAAGAAAGCCTTGGTGGATATTACCAGTTCTCATATGCAATTCCACTATAGATTTAGATTTTTGCCTGTAGTTCTTCTTTACGAGCATTACAGACATGATGAACTCTATACCCCCAATTACACCCACAGTGTCCAGTGTTGTTCTTTGTTGAATTTTGTGCATACTAGCAGAGGTAACAATTTCTTTAACAACCATGTCTTTAACAGTACCTACATTTATTTAATTTTACAGAAGTCATTAGGAGTATTTATGTTAACATGCCATAAGAATGATGACATTTTCAATATCTAAGATATATTATACTTAAACAAATAAAAATTGGTTTAATTGTGTGCAAGCTGAAATCATGAATAGCCCCATCTATTTAAATAAGGTCATGCATATTTGTGGTCTTCTAGGAATGGAAGTGAACAGCCCAATTGTAACTTATGGTTACAGCTGCTCAGCAATAAAATTCTTAACAAATTACTTTTTTCTCTGCACATTTTAAAAGAGCACATTTGCCATATAAACTGCAGAACACGATCTCCATGTCTCCCCCCCCCCCCCCCCCCCCCATCAAGAAAAGAGCTGCTATTTACTTGGGAAAAAAAATCTGTGTTTTCTGTTCTTGGACAACAAAGTGTTTGCGCCATTTCCTTTTTTTGACTTGTATGTGAATATTTACCTCTCGAATACAAATAATTGAGTGCGCAAACATTGAATTTTGGTCTCGTCTAAAAACTTCTAAAAAGCTATTTTTAATCACAAAATATTACATCAAGAACAAGGCAAATACAGCTTTCCATTTCAAATGCTGACAGTACCACAGGCCCAAAAATGATTTGCAACATTATAACTTGGTCTTCTGCACTACAAAGCACTTTACCATTGGGCTACGTGATTAACAGAAAATCGTTCTTATTCAGTTTTTTATTATTATTATACTGGATTTATATAGCGCCAACAGTTTACGTAGCTCTTTACAACTTAGGGTAGACAGTACAAATACACTTTAATACAGTAGGAATCAGAGGGCCTTGCTCCTTAGAGCTTATTATACATGTACATTTTACAGTACAAGGTATAGTCATAGATCTTTGAAGATTAAAGCACAGCGTTTGCCTTTAGAAGAGGACTTACGGGAAAAAAAAAAAAAAAAAAAAAAAAAATGATATGTTGGTAGGTTGATTGGCTGCTGTCTAAATTGGCCCTAGTATGTGTATGTATGAATGTGAGTTAGGGACTTAGATTGTAAGCTCCTTGAGGGCAATGATTGATAAATGTACACTATATGTGTAAAGCATCACGTAAATTGACAGCGCTATATAATTACCTGTAATAAATAAAATAGATAAATGCTAGATATGAGCACTTATTAGCATATGTCAATTATAATTCATAAAAGGAAAGCCACGCACCTTAAAAACAGGTGAATTAACCACTTCCGATCCCAGCCATCATCAAATGACATCCGCAGGAGGGATCTCCCATCCTGGGTGGGCGTCATATGACGTCCTCGGCTTCCTGGCCGTCCAGGGGGTGCGCGCCTGCCGCGTCACTCAGGAGCCGATGCGCGTACCCGGCGGCCGCGATGTCCGCCAGGCACCCGTGATTGCCCGATAACAGAGCAGGACCGTGGATCTGTGTGTGTAAACACACAGATCCACGTCCTGTCAGGTGAGAGGAGACCGATGGTGTGTTCCCAGTACAGAGGAACACCGATCGGTCTCCTCCCCTTGTGAGTCGCATCCCCCTACAGTTAGAAACACCTCCTTAGGACACATTTAACCCCTTGATCGCCCCCTAGTGTTAACCCCTTTCCATGCGAGTCACATTTATACAGTAATCAGTGCATTTTTATAGCACGGATTCGCTGTATAAATGTGAATGGTCCCAAAATAGTGTCAAAAGTGTCCCATATGTCCGTCACAAGGTCACAGTCATGATAAAAATCTTAGATCACTGTCATTACTAGTAAAAAAAAATATATAAAAATAATAAAAATGCCATTAATCTATCCCTCATTTTCTAGATGCTATAACTTTTGCGCAAACCAATCAATATACGCTTATTGCAATTTTTTTTACCAAAAATATGTAGAAGAATACATATCGGCATAACTGAGGAAAAAAAATGTTTAAAAAAAAAAAAATTGGGATATTTATTATAGCAAAAGTAAAAAATATTGTTTTTTCAAACTTGTCACTCTTCTTTTGTTTATAGCGCAAGAGATAAAAACCACAGAGGTGATCAAATACCACCAAAAGAAAGCTCTATTTGTGGGGAAAAAAAAATTCTAAAAATTTGGATACAGTGTTGCATGACCGCGCAATTGTCAAAGTGTTACAGCGCTGAAAACTGAAAATTGGCCTGGGCAGGAAGGGGGTGAAAATGCCCTGTATTGAAGTGGTTAAAAACACATACTGTGTACAAAATATATATATATACAATATTATATATATATATATATTTTTTTTTTAACACAGTATGTGTTTTTACCACTTCAATACAGGGCATTTTGACCCCCTTCCTGCCCAGGCCAATTTTCAGCGCTGTAACACTGACAATTGCGCGGTCATGCAACACTGTACCCAAATTTTATATAATATATTTATATAGTTACATAGTTAGTAAGGTTGAATAAAGACACCAGTCCATCCAGTTCAACCTGAGGGAGTGTGGGTGCGTATCTACAATCATCCCTATTTATTTAAAGGTACCCATATAGCGCTGCCAATTCACGCAGCACTCCACACATACATCATACACCCACAATGGTCCCTAACCTCAAGGAGCCCACAATCCAAGGTCCCCAACTCACATTCATATACTAGGGCCAATTTTTGAACAGAAGCCAATTAACCTACCAGCAAGTCTTTGGAGTGTGGGAGGAAACCGGAGTACCTGGAGGAAACCCACGCAGGCACAGGGAGAACATGCAAACTCCAGGCAGGTAGTGCTAATGTCCACCTTACCACCTGCCCTTTGGATCCCATTCCCTCACAAATGCTACGTTCACCATCTGGCCCTATGCTACACTCTCTAACCCACATCTTCAATCGCTCCCTCTCTTCTGGCATCTTCCCCAACTCTCTAAAACATGCACTTGTCAAATCCATACTTAAAAAGCCCTCACTGGACCCATCCAATCTTAACAACCTACGTCCCATCTCCTTGCTCCCCTTCTTATCCAAACTCCTCGAACGTCTGGTCTACAGCCGACTGAGCATCCACCTCGCTGATAATAACCTTCTTGATCCCCTTCAGTCTGGATTTCGTCCTCAACACTCCACAGAAACTGCTCTCCTAAAACTAACAAACGATCTACTAACGGCCAAAACCAATCAACACTATTCTGTACTCCTACCTCTGGACCTCTCTGCTGCCTTTGATACAGTTGACCACCCCCTCCTCAAAAAACGACACGCCTTTGGTCTCTGTGACTGTACACTTCGCTGGTTCTCTTCCTACTTATCCAACCGCACCTTTAGTATTTCTTACAACTCTACTTCCTCCTCTCCTCTTCCTCTGTTAGGGTCCCCCAGGGTTCTGTTCTTGGACCTCTCCTATTTTCAATCTACACCGCCTCCCTGGGTCAACTGATCACTAATTTACTATCAGATATATCAGTATGGATGTCACACCACTTCCTCAAACTCAATCTATCCAAAACTGAACTTCTAATTTTTCCTCTCCCATATGCCCCTTCCCCTGATCTCTCTGTCAAAATCGATGGCACAACTATAAGCCCATCACCACATGCCAAGGTTCTAGGTGTAGTCCTAGACTCTGAACTCTCCTTCAAGCAACACATCCAATCACTGTCCAAATC